>JXTB01000380.1:295499-352527 GCA_002914805.1 Parasponia andersonii
ATATATATATATATATATATTTATGTCCACGATGATTTTGTTTTTTCAGCTTTTTTGTATATGTATTTTTTTTTTATCTGGGTTTGTATTATAATCATGTTGTTGTGTCACGCTAGCTATTCGTAAGTCCATTAATATTGTTTTGGACTGTTTAAACACTGCCAGCATTTCGCCAAAAATTATCAACTTGTAGTACTAGAATATGTCAGTTACTGCTAGATTTTAAAAACCGCACTAATCTTTTTGTGTATGCGCTCATGTCATAAAATTAGATATATCTTTAAGATTTTTGCTGAATATAATCATGTGATTTTCTTTCTCACAAGCTACTTATAATCACATCGATTGTCAAACATAGAATGTATATTACGTTCAAACAAAAGAAAATAGGAAACATATCGATGGGCCTGGGAAGTGGGAGGAGTACTGAGTAGTACTAAAGTCTTTTGTTTTTTGTTTTTGGTTTTGTTTTGATTCATTTTCTTTTCTCGTACGTATACAGTTATGTTTCACTGGCACGACACTGGAGTTATAGGTCAAGTCGAAAGTGAAAAATCTTTTTACAAAATTTTGAAAGTGACCATGCACTATACACATTTCAAATAGTCCCAACGAAACAAACAAAATATAAAGGGAAATAAAGTTCCATTTCTTGGGAAGCTTTTATTAATTGGTGTGAAATGAAACTAGTATAGTAGTACTACAATTTTATTTATATATCTATATATATATATATATATATATATATATTTAGAAATGCAGCTTGTTAACTTCCAGGTGTCGGACTCCGGTGAGGTCCTTGAGCTACGTGTCATGGTCTCATGGGGTGAAGCGTTTTGTTATAATTAATCACTTGGTTTTACAACCTAGTATTTCGTATGTCTGTACACACATATATATATATATACATATATATATATATTAGTGTTGGTGGTGCACACTTGGAATGGAAATCCTAAATGTTATAACTCGTCGAAAGGGCTGCAGTACCAAAAAAAATGAGAAAAGAAAACGGTCTAATAAGTTAGTTATTTAAGATTTCCCCAATGATCATCTTCCACTTACATATATATATAGTGCCATGTATGTATATATATATATATATATATATGCATTTTTAAATATACATATTGTATAATTTTACTATGATTTTGATAATCAGTAAATGGAAAATGACTACGATTACGAATAATCAGTTATTATTGCATGAACGATTTCCTTTATATATACTTTTTAATCAAGCTCACTAGGTTTTCCCAAATTTCATATGTGGATATATGTTGATTGATCATGCTATCAGCAACACTGCTTAATAGGGGTAGGTTTCCACATTATACAAATCATATCTACGTATTGTTTTGTATATACCATGTTATATGGACATATACGAAACATGCAAATTGTTATAAGCTAATTCATGCTTATCCTAACCAAAGGAATATGGTTGCGGTTTGTTGCACATGAATGGTTATCAAAATATTTTACTCTAAGGATATACTATATCCACAGAGTATATAGCTAAGTACTTAACAGATTTGAAGCAATGGTTAATATAGAACCTATTTCTATATGTATGTGTATCTACATATATTAATTGTATCATAAGCAGATATCAATATTAGATATTTTAGTTTGTTGAGGAGATCAACTGAATCCAATATCACTTATATAATTAGTACCTAACAAACTTTCGCTCAGTTGTTAGCCAGCTTATTATTAATTGTGTACTTCATGGGAAGAATTTGCCGTTGATATTAAGAAGTAATAGATTAATTTTCACGTTATTTATACATACATATGTATACATATATAATATATAAATATAATTTGCCTTGTGGTCTTATAATTGTACAATAGAAATCATTACTTGTGTTGATCCTTGAAGTACCTAGTATAAGGAAATACTTTTGGAAGCAATTCATACATAATCATTAAAAACGTACTACTCTCAAATAGAACCAGTATATATATATATATATGAAAATTGTGCATTCATTCTTTGATCAGTTATAAGAAACTAGTCCTATAGCTAGCTTTCCTTCATATAGCTATACCAGTTTAGAATTAATTTTTCGTTATTAATTGATATGGTATAAAGATCATATCCTCCTATAGGTTCAAATAGTAATTTTCGTCCGTACTGGACCTTCCAAGTGAATCAATCGTGCGTCATTTTGTCTAAGATATATCATCACTTTCGTAGAAACTTATAGCTTTATTTTTCTTTGTGAATAGGTGATTGTGTTACATTTAAATTAGTGTAGTTAAGTTCATTAACTGCGATCCCCTTGTGGAATATGAAATTTCAAACTCATACCAAATTTACTCTCGTGACCATTCAAATAAAATAGATTTGAATCAGTTTCTAAACTTCATCCATTAATGCTTGATATAATCCTACAGGCAATTACTTTAAAGTTCAAATCAACACAACCTATTAATTGGTTTATTTATTTATTTTGGGAAAAAAAAAAAAGGAAAAGAAAAGAAAACACATGACCCTTTTAATTCATTGACAATAGCTTGAATAAGATTCTTAACTTGGTAAGCAGTATTAATCATCCTAGTAGTGTAAGATATAATCACTCGATATCATGAATTCAAATCTCTCTGCAAGATGTGCGCACAAAGAAAATGCCAAACAACTTAAGTTTCAGTGTGCCGGATTCATTCAGGATAATTCTTAATTCAAACACCATTGCCTATAATTTTGTCTGTTAACCGAGCATGCACCAATAATATCACTAGATTAATTTTGTTTGTGATCTTACATTATAACTTGTTGTGCTAGTTTAATTTTCTTTCCCAATAGTTATTACATGCAAATTCAGAATATGGATTATTTCATATGAATTCGTAATGCAGATAGTATATTTGTGTATTCGAGTGGGCTCATTAGTGTGTTTGACAAGATCGTGTTGTTATCAAGTTACTACATAAATAAGTTGTCATATATGAGTTGGTAGGATAACTTGGTCTTCTAACATTTCTTATCTAACTCTAACCCAGACACCAATTATTAATCAAACTGCTTGTAAATTTTAAAATGTAATTGTTGTTGGTGACTATTAACTCAATAGAGAACCGAATGGTACTTTTGTCTTTTGTCTACCATATTGGGATAGGTTCCTAGGATTGATGTCACATAAGAGGTTTGATAGAGGGTGCATTTGAGATTACCGTGGATTGGCTTTCCTAAGATTAGCTGCATTGGTTGGCGCTTGAAAGAAAGATATTGGAAACTCCCGACTAAATTAATGTAGTAGGTGGTGTGTCCGTACTAGATCAATATATAGAGTTGTATCTCTTTGAGAATTACTGGTGTAGAAAGTAGGCTATTTATGCTTTCCGGAGATTTCTGGTGGTTTAAGTGATACAGATTTATACCACCAAAAAAAGATGTTGCACTTCTATGCCAAGAAATATTGTAGAAAGCCAAAGTCTATCAATGTAAACTCCATATGAGTTTATTGATACACTAGCTAAAGTGGGGAAATATCGTTTCATGTAATGAAAACCTCATCTACATAGACTAATAAAGAGAGTTATCAGATTTGTTGCATTTGAATTTCAAATGAAAAAGAGCATGAGAAAAATGTTTAAACCATGCCCTGGGGCTTCTTTTTAGCCCACAAAGAGATTTGTGAAGTAAATAAACATGTGAGGGATATTGAAGAGCTATGAACCTAGGAGGTATAGTTCATGTAGATATTTTCTTAAGTTAACCATGGAGGAACTCATTTTTGACATGTAAGGGATCGATATTGAGGATCTATGATACTAGGAGGTTATTTTATGTAGACTGTTTCTTTAAGTTGACCATGGAGTAACACATTTTTGACATCAAGTTGATATCGGCCATTAGAAACTGAGGACGAGAGCCATGACTAATCTGATTATAGTAGATTCGATAACAAGGCTAATGGTCTCTTCAAAGTCTATTTCAGGGACTTGATGAGTAAACCCTTTTTAGAACTAGTTGGGCTTTAAACTAATCTAAATTATCATCCCCATTAATGGATTTGATTCGAAAATACCCATTTTTGAGCCAACGATATTTAA
This sequence comes from Parasponia andersonii, assembly GCA_002914805.1. Taxonomy (NCBI): domain Eukaryota; kingdom Viridiplantae; phylum Streptophyta; class Magnoliopsida; order Rosales; family Cannabaceae; genus Trema; species Trema andersonii. The sequence goes on from JXTB01000380.1 coordinate 299,562, forward strand.
GTGAGAGAGACGAGGAATAATGTCCTAGTTTTATTATGTTTAAATGCTACAATTTCCTCCTTAATGGCAAGAGTCCATGCGGGTTACTTAAGGCAATTTTGAGAGTTTTGGCTCAATGAGTTCAAAGAATTTGCCTTTGATCGACACCTTGGTTTGCAATTCAAGGTGCTCCGGGCTCCAGGAGGACATTTTATTTATAGTGGGTGTGTACGTACAGGATCGTCGTTACAAGTCCAAGTCATCACCTACAACAATGACTTGATCCTTCTTTACTACTATTAATATATGAGGCGATATAAAAATAATAGTATTAGAGAAACACAAGAGATATACATAGTTGGTCAATTAGCCTACGTCCAACGGTAGAGATGATGAGTTTCCACTAACAATAATGAGGAATTACAATGTATAATATTGTGTAAATACCCATAACCTAGATACTTCTGAACTACAAAAACAAGAGCTTGTCATGGTAATTGCTCAGTGTTTACCAAATGGGTTGTTTGGTATATGTAGTACAAGGGTTTGAACTTAGTGAGCTTTGTTGTACTTGGGGCTTTACTTGGTTGGAAACTCATTGATATGTATTTGCAAGGTTGTTGCAATATTGTTGCGGGGTTTCTACAAGGTTGCTGCAAGCTCATCTCTGCCTTGATTCTTCTCTCAGCTTTTTTAATGTTCTTGAACCGTTGAACTCTCTTGAATCCATCTGAAGGTGTAAATGAGCTCGTGGAGGCATTGTATAGTAGAGGTTATAAGAGATATATATATATATATATATATATATATATATATATATATATATATATATATATATTAGTTATTTTGGTTTTAATTTTGATCAGAAAACCACTTCTTCGCTTTTCTCTCCTCCTTAAAGGTTATCAGAAAACAGCTTCTCCTTTTACAATGTCATTTTCATGGTGCCCAAGTACAAAGCATGGCATATCTGAATTTCGGATAGAATTCGGGTAGATATTTCCTTAATCAACAAGATTGGGCATCCCTAAAGCTATCTTGCTTTGTCTGAGGCTTCTATGTGACAGTCTTGCTGTCATAGGAACCTTATGTGACAACCCATTTTTTTGTTGTGTGACCAAAATGATTCTCACTCAACGTCACTTCATCTAAAACTAACAATTTTGTCCTTCTAGTCTAATTGACACATCAAAACGATGTGAGAGTTGTCACGTGCCTTACTCTTTGTGATAATGAAATGCGTGTTCATTGTGATTGAGGGGACTGAGAATTGTTATCCCAAAAGGCTATCTCATTACTCTTATTATATCTTATTATATACTGACGCATCAGCAAAAAAAAAAAAAAAAAGAAAAATTCCAATTTAATAGTTATTTTTTAACTTTTAAAAAAAAAAAAAGTACCTATTATTAATTTGTCAACATCTAAGTGAGTGAGACAATCTTTCGAATAGTAAATTAGGACAAATGATTTCATTCCGTGATAGGGGAGTTTTGATTGGCTCTTGTAGATCAATAAAAAAAATTCTTAGCAATATTTGCATACATATTTAGTGGGAGGATTGTTGATATTGGCAGATGCATGATCAGTTACAATAACGTGCGTTGCTGAGTAAAGGAGGCGTTTCATTTGTTTGGCACAGCAATAGTGTTTTCAAGAGAGTTGTCCGCACAACAGTCAACAGTCAAGATTTCTTTGCTCTATTGCCCTTAGTATTTCCAATGTGTGAAATTTCTTAATCCTCACCATTGCCACCATAAATCAGATCTTGTCATTCATATTTTGTGTTCGAATTTACTTAAGTTGTTGATCAAATATGTGTGTAATGTGTAAGTTGGCACCTGAGTCGACATAATATATAGTCAGGGTCTGAGGTATCATTCAAATTCAAGCTAGCCAAGGACTGGGGAGTTCTTCCTGATCTTGTGGTGCATAATTATACTTAGAGCAAATTTTAACATTTATTTGACAAAACATGGTACATGGTACATGTAGTGTACTTTTGAGAGGCTCCAAAATTTCCATGTTTAGTACTTCATTCTCTTTGTTGATGTGGAGTAATTTTTAGAGTGTGATAGTTTGAGTACTAAATTAATTCTGACAATCGTAATTAGTTCATTGACTTACATTAAACCTTCTATGAAAACCACTGTCATGCATTACAAAAAAAGTCAATATGTCAGTCAGAAAATTTTTTGTTTTTACTTTCTTCGAAAAAAAAATATAAAACTAAAAGTGATATTTAGTCACAACTAAAATTTATTGTGAGTAAAAGACAATATTTATACATTAGTTATCACTGAAATATTTTTAGTCCCAAATTTTTTTCTATAATAAATATATTTCGTCACGATAAATTGTAATTTTTGTTACTAAAGTTTTTAACCATAAATGTTTTAGAAGTGAGTTTTTTTTGTACTGATGACTTCATTTTGTCCACCGCTTGAGTTTGCCGAGACAGAAAGCTTAGTTTGGAATTCCAAGAAGAAAAAAGAGGTTTTACTTCAATTTATTTCTTCTTCTTTTTGAGATTTCATTAGCACCTCATGATTTGGAAGACTACGAATAATTGATTCAAGTTTGAAAATGGTGGTTTTGAAAGCGTAGCTGTATAAAAATCTTTGTATTGAAAAACCCGAGTCCTAGACATTGGTTGCCCCATGGTAGCAAAGCTTGTGACAAGCTAATTTGAAACGTTTCGTATATGTTCGTTGAAGTTCATAGCTAGACATTTTTTTCATGGTGTGGAAGCTATCCTTTAGAAATATTTTGGTCTCCATTGCCATTGTTTCCGGCAACAGTTATTTTTTTGATGGAAAGACAGACTTGCATATTCCACCGTCTTTCCAATCAACCAGATCAGTAACAATCCATCAATATTATTCATCAACTGCACAAACCCGGAGTTGTCAATTTTTTCGCCTTTTTTGTCTTGAATTTCTTTTGGTGGTGTTTCATCATCTGTGACATGATGATGAATTTTAGAAACTTAAGACTAGACTGTGTGTGAGACTTTGCCTTGTACATAATTCTTTGAATAAAAACAAGTGTAATATTATTATTCGCTTAGGCTTCACATAAATAGGCTTATTCTTGGTCAAACTATGCTATATTTTTTGCGTTCTTTATTTATTATTTTTTTCTTTTTTCTTTTTGGCTCTTTAGAACTAAATGACTTCAGAGTTTAGATATATTAAAACTATGGTTCTCAATGGACAATTGTTAACAAATTAAGATATCAAGTACTAGGAGTGGTATTTCTTAGTTAGTGTTGAACTATATATTGCTTAAAGGATATTCAGCTTTTGATGCGTGATAAAGGCTGGATTTTGAGTTGACATTTTATGGTAATTTGGTTTTTTTTTAAACCTAGTAAGTATTTTTTTTAATCATTGGATCATTATCTAACCAACAATTATAATATAGTACATAAATAGACGTGTATCTTTAATATTATTTTTCTCTTTTATTTTTTATTTTAAAAAATATACATGATAAATTTTCATTAGTCAAAACGATACTTATATATAAATTAAAAAAATACCTACCGTATATCGCATAATATGTCATAATTTACAGTATACGAACATTTATGTGTGCGCGTGAAACTAACAGAAATGTTTTGCGACATTTCTACATGATGGAAAAAATTTCGTACTTGATGTATGGTTGAGTTTAACTCGCATTTGATTGCGCTTATATATGAGTATGGTCTTTTACCCCAGTGATCTATGTATTAATGAGCTTCATTAATGCCTTTGAGCATTATAAGACTGAATTCTTTTCTTCTTGTGAAGCATGGAGACGATACTGGAACGTTACGATAGACACTCTCATGCACAAAGGCAGTTTGTTCCCACCAGTTCTGAATCACAGGTGTAATATAATTGATATGTATACAGCTTACTACTAGTATTTACTAAATACTGGTTTTCATCAATATATCATAACAATAAAAACCATACATTTTACCTTTTTAGTGCAAATTAGTTAAGTTTGTTAAGTAGCTACAATAATCAGGGATGTGGTAATTGTGTACATGGTATATATAGATTTTCTTTAGGTACCTCCTTGTTTCCATTTTTATATAAGTACATGTGTATACATATATATATATATATATATAGAGAGAGAGAGAGAGAGAGAGAGAGCAATATCAGTCCCTGAAATCATGTTTTAAGTCAGTCTTCTGGGGTTTGAGTAGATATTATATGCAGTTGGGCCTTAAATTGGCATGAAGATTTTTCTAAAGAGCAGAGACAGTCTTGATGAGGATGTGCATAATTTATGAACGTGTGCAGGAAAAAAGCTGGTGTTTGGAATTCCCAAAGCTCACGACTAGAATTGAAGTCTTACAAAGGAACCTAAGGTACGGCCATTTCATGACTACTAATTGATCATTTGTTCATGTAACTGCATGGTATCAGTAAAGAACATCTAATGCTACTTAAGGTACGAAGGTGTAAGCAGTCAAGTCTATGTGGTCCCTGAGTCTGCTACATTGATGTCATTTACCTATCTAAACATTAAAGACAAAATTATCAGCTAAAGTCAGCAGAACAGAAAATTATTTTTAGCAACTAGTATACATGCATTTTAAAAAAACTCGATGTATGCAAGGTAAACTAGTTGGATAATCCGGAAGAAAATTATTTTCTGTCACGGCCATTAGTGAAATTTGTATATACCTAGGTTTGCTTCCACATGCAATGCTACTGTGCAAGGAAAAAAAAAAAAAGGCACGTTTGACATAAAATTCGAAACTTATTCTAAATTCAGAAATAAAACTTTCTATATGAAATTAAGTTGTTTATGGATTTGTAGAATAGGATTCGAATTCTCGTCTATAGACTTAGAAGATGAAATAACATGACTAAACCTTGAATAGAATTAATAAGAGCCAACCGGTTCATATATATATATATATATATATATATATAGGGCACCAATCTTTACATATACATAGATATCATTTTGGCCAATGAAAATTTATCATATACATTTTTTATAGTAAAAAATAAAAGAGAAATATTATTAATGATGTACATTTTTTCATGCATTTCATTGTAACTATTAGATCACTATTAGACGATGATTGAACAGCTAAAAAAAAATACCAACACAAAAAAAAAAACTAACTACTTATTTGATTGGTAATCATATATATAATCGTTAAGAGACAGTTAACTCCAGTTCTAGTCAATCTAGTAATTTTGGTACTCTTGTTTTTCTTTTACTCATACGTATAGTTAGCTATAATGCTGATCATCCAAAATATGTGGTTCAAATGTAAAATAGTAATTGGACCAAGTTGAGTGTTGAATTCCTTTTAGCCAAAACAAATGTTTTTTTTTTTTAATTTTCTTTTGCTTATTGTCCTATGTACATATGTGCGGATGTATACGAGATATCAAATGAGATTCATTTTAACGCGACACAACTACTTATTTAAATCACTTGTGGTGCCTAAATGTATCATTATGTGATTTTATATGTAGACGTAGATTCTCTGTCCAGTCAGTAAGAGGATGACACGTCATTAAAACTACTCAGACTCATCATATCTAATGGTCGTCTTACTGGCTGGATTGAGGAGTTGGTCCATAATATGTACAGAGCATCTGTGTCCCTTATATGCCTGACCTTTGCATTTGCTTTGTATTGATCAACAAAGCGATCATACCCGGTTTTAATTTCTATATGTAGGAACTGTCTTGGAGAAGATCTAGACCCCTTGAACTTGAGAGAACTTCAAAATATAGAGCAACAGATTGATGTAGGTCTTAAGCGCGTACGAACTAGAAAGGTAAAAGAACTTGTACTTGTATCTAGGTTCATGTCAGTTTGTGCAACATACGTAATACATATGCATATACATAATAATCTCCCTTAAAACACTCATCATGTACTTTAATTCGGAATTTGCAGAACCAACTTATGAATGAAACCATTTCAGAGATGCAGAAAAAGGTAGATGATTCAGTGTCAACTGTTGTGCTTGTGTATGTTGTCTCTCGAGATGTTTTAGTACTTATTTTGATTTTGAGTTTGGCTGCTAGCTAGTAATTTGCCTAAATGAGAAGTAGGAGTGTCATTGGACTCCAAATACCTGTTGAGATGCTTATTTTACTATGGTCTAACGTAATTACGATTGATGAAAGTATTCCAAAAAATAAAGAATTATAATAATAAAGAAAATCACTAGGATGGAGGAACTCAGTAAGCTCGATATTATTGCACTTTTGTAGTAAACTCATTAATTTAGGACTTGTTTGTTATGCTCTCTTTTACGCTCTTTTGATTTATTATTTGACTTATAGACTCAACTAAAATATCTCACGTTTTAATAATATAATAATTCTTAGTTAAAATGCATATATGTCAAGCAACGAAACGAACATAGCTAGTACTTCTCTATAGTAAGAACATCTCATTGGTTTCTTCAACTAACTTAATAAGATGAGTAGCCCCGTGAATTAAGTTAATTGTATACCCGGAAGAACAAGTTCTTTATTATTGTCAAAGCTTAATTAGTAGAAACACGATCAATTCAGTATCTTGAGTTTGTATAGAACAGGATGACTAAGCTCTCTTCTAATTAGTTTTCATTGTGGGGAGTACGTACTGGTTATATTTCCTCTAACTTGGCCAAATTAACGTGGAGGCTTTTAAGTATGTGTGCTCATATAATGTTAGCTTCTGACAGGCTAAGGCATTGCAAGAGGAAAACAACTTGATATCAAAAAAGGTACTATTTGCTGTAATAATATATGTCAGCACAACTGCTCTTTGTAGCTGATTCTTGTATTATTCCATAAGATTCTATACTTATATATAATTTTCTCTTTTGACACATTAACAGCTTAAGGAGAACGAGAACACATTAGCTGATCAGAGCACAAACTGGGATCAGCAAGTCAATATTACTTCTCCAAACACATCCACTCTAGTGCTTCTGGCTCCACCTCCAAGAACACGGTCGCTTCCTTCTCTAACTATTGGGTACTATTTCTCAATATAATAAGCATATTTTAGATTAAAAGTTCGTGACCACTACTCAATTATGTCTCTCCATGCCTTGGTTTCTTATTATGAGAATCCTTTAGGCAGGAACAACTTCCAAATATTCTAGGTCCAACGTATTACTCCATACATATACATTAATACCTTTTGGTCACTTTGAGCTAGAGCTAATACAGGTAATGCATTATACAACTACATGTGAATGGTGCAGTGGGACTTTCCAGGGAAAGGAAATGACAGAAGAAGATAGTGGAACTCAAGCTCAGCCTACCACCAACACCTCAATCCCGCCATGGATGCTTCGACATCTGAACCGATAAATGATAAGGATTTTTCCCCACTTGCTAATATTAGTTCCTTTTTAAAATATAATGATAAAAGATGTCGCTGTTGTTTCAATAATCTCTGCTATATAGCTTCTTTCTTGGTACAACAAGAGGAGAACACAGACGAAGATTGTAAATTGAATCATCCGTTGATTGCCCATTGGGGAAAGTCTGTCAGGGGTTACACATTTGCTGAGTTTTAGCAAAGTGGGCATTTATCCAAAGGCCAACTTTAAGTTAAATTTAGAGAAAGAACCCCCTAGCTGTACCATGTACTATGTTCTTGGCACATTAATTTGCAATAAAATTTCAGAACTGTATTCTACATACCTATATATAAATACAATCATAAATATGTATATATGTATATATATATATATATATATATTAGTTATACTTCACATGTTACACATTGCATAGTAAATAGCCTAGCTACTTGGCTATTGAAAATGCCCTACAATACGTCTAAGGCAGCCCTTTTTTTTCCCTTCTCTTCTGTGCTCAAGAGCCAAACAGCCTTCTCAGAGTCGGGAGTTTTCTCAGCTGGGCGAAGATAATTTTTTTATACAATAAATAATAACACAAAATTTGAAATTTTACAATAATAAAATTTCTAAAGGAAAATGAAATGCACTATACTTGCTCTTGAAAAATTGTTATCTGTCAAAAACATTACGGAGCACCCTATCATATCATCTAGATGAAATATACCTTGTGGTGATTTTTTAAAAAATCTGATCTTTCGTCTTTACTGGTTCGGAATAAGGAGAGTATTCCCTAATTCACTTTTTGTATCATCAATTTTTATTTTTATTTTTAAATTTTGAATAAAAAATGAAAGTTAAGAATAAAATGCCATTAAGTTAGTATAAAAAATAATGTACACATTATAGCAGAGACAAAAGTGGAAAGAAAAAAAGGCAAAGTACGAACAAAACTACAAATTCAAATGCGTACGTCAAGGGGGCAAATCAAGGGAAAATCACAAAAAATCAAAACGGGGTGGGTGAGTGGTCGAGTGTGGGGAAGATCAAAAAATTTGTTAAAGAGGGGTGAAATAAAAGTGCAAAATGAAAAAATTTTAGGGCCCCCACTTGGCACCGCAAGAAGGATATGTTGTTCACCATCAACCTAGCCCGAAACAAGACTCGTTTATGACGTCAGCAGAAACAATAGTACATGACGTCAGCATCATTTACTACTAAAATAGGTGAAACATTTAAAGCGAGAATCTTTGCACAAGGCCAGCATCCCAATGCAATGGTTAATGATTTATAGCACCAGTACATGTGCCAGTCCGAACTGCCGAACTGGTACTAAACGCATCAAACAGAAAGCGCCTAGTACCAAATAGCAAATATCAGCAACAGTGCTCTATATTATTAGTACAAGAGGCTTAAGAATGCAATTTACAATTTTTCAATAATGTTTTCACAACAAGATTCGTAATACAGATGATAAATGGAGACATGAATTGACAGAATGCCTAAGATCAACCTTTCTCATCGTCTTCATATCAGTATTCACCACTGTCAAGCATATGCTCCCTGCAGCAAATATAAAAGATTAACAGGCCAATATTCATCAGGAATATACTACGCAGATTTGCAAATCAGTAAGGAGATAACCAATCGCTTAAGAATGAGGTCGCAAGCATTACAAGTAGTAAAGGGAAACAATCGATAAACTAGTTGTCAGTTGATACCTTTGGGGATTAGGTGGAAGTAAGCATTTAAAAAACAAATCATATCTAATATTATCCTTTCAATAGTATTAGGTAAAAGTCCACAATATGACCAAATTTGAAGAGGTGGAAACCGGAGTCCCCTGTCTACACCAGGCCCTCCGAAGTCTTGAAATCAGTTTTAAGTACGAGGAACAAGGACCAAGGACCAAGGTAACTTAAAATGTGCAGAAAATTTCAGAACATCCATCGAGAAGATGTTCAGTTTGTCCCATTTACTGTTTGATAAAGATAGCATCTTCTTCATTTTAGGCTCCAAACAAATAAAAGCTGCTAAAGGAAACAAGACTCTAATCCAGATTAGTCTGAATGGCTTATCCAAGCATTACAAAAGGCAATACCTTAATCTTTCACAAAGGCGTGCTAAAGCATCAGATCCAGTTCTGGACGCAACATCCTCAATCTCAGACGCATTTCTAAGAGTCACACTATCTGCCAACCTAAATTCACACAACTCCTTCAAGGAACATGCATCAGTCAACACAGCAGAATGGCCACCACCAGCTGCCAGTTTACGTACTTCACCAATGCACCTGCAAGATGGGTAGAAGATCTCCATGAACATAGAAAACCAGATAACCAAGGGAAAGCTGCTGAGCAATATAATTTTACCATACCAATCAACTGGTGATGGATACCACGCATAGGTAGATTTTTGGTTAGCTGCCTGACCATAGCTATTGTAGCCCCATCCATGTATTCTTCCATCCCTAGTGGAGATAAGCGTGTGCGAGTGTCCACATGCAACAAGCTGCACACCGTTTGGAACAACCAAAGCGGGAATGTTTCGCAGAAATGTCTCAGGATCATTTGGAATGCATGAAAAGAACCCGGATTGGGGCCCAAGGCCCAATTGCCCCACTTGACCACCACCCCATGCATAAAGAGCTCCCTTTTCAGTCACAGCACATGTATGTACACCACCACATGCTACATCCTTCATGAATATTCCGTGAAGCGCACCCACTCTCCTTGGTATTAACTCTTTCTCCCCAGCCTGAAGGGAGCAATGCCCGAGTTGGCCCATGTTTCCCAAACCCCAAGTATACCTGCAAGATCCAAAGTGAATTATTATGATCAATTATGGATAAGAAATAATAGAAATAATAAAGAAAGAAGTGGTCTTCGGAATTAACAAGGCTAGCCACTACTGGTTAGATATAAATATAGAAATAATCATCTCCCAAATATAATTCTCATCTAATTATATTATGTTATTATCAGCTGCTTTACTTAGAGCCATAATTTATCAGTAAGGTACAATCTCACAAAAAGAGAAACACTAAAAACCTAAATACTGGACAGTATTTGCCGGCGCGAATAGCACACTAAGGAAGAGACTTGCATATTCAAATGCCACCCCATTTCCACGACATCTTCTCTTTATTTAGATGTGAGATTCCCACAGAAGATTTTTCCAAACCTTCCAAGTAAAATGTGCCATGCGGATAACCACATTCTCATGCCTAAACGTAGAACTTACCCTCCATCTAAGGAGTCCTTCAAAGCACTTACACCTCGCCAGTTTGAGATATAGCTGCCGTGTGGTACTCCCCGCATGACACTTGGGTAACCTTCACAAGCTCAGGGGCTTCATCAAGGAACCTCGCATAAGCATTTATTACACGAGCCCCCTGTAAGCCTTCGCATGTAACCCCCCTGCCAAGCTGACCGTATTCATTGTAGCCTGGTTTATCCAGAACAGTAATTAAATTCTAATTATTATGGCAGGAAATAAATTGTAAGATCTAAAATTTTCTATTCCAAGTGAGTGCAAGATATCTATTACAAATTCCGCATGCACATTCCCACGAAAGAAGAAAAAATTGCACAAGTACACAAAAATAGACCACGAAATTACTTTCACCAAATTCACAACTCATAATTCCATTAAGATAACCAATGAAGCAAGATTAACAAATACCCCAAGCTTGCAGCAGGCCATCCTCTGATAAAGCCACCACGTGAGCTGCTCCACAAGAAACTTGACGGATAACCTGTAAAAAACAAAACTAGTCTTTAACATAAATAAACAGCAATTAGATTCTAATGATCCAACTCTACCCTACTATTAGCCTTCCAAAAGGTACTATTGCTCCTTTTAGCATTTTATCTAAGTTGTCCAAAGTAATCTTTTATTAATCCAGCAAGCTCATGTGAATAAACCTAACTCCTCCAAAACTAAATATCATCATATTTTGGGCCTACTCAAAACTCAAGTCAAGGTAGATGCCATCTGAGGAACACAACTTAAATAAATGAAAATTAAAAAGGAAAATTTTAAAAGAAATGTTAATAAAGGAACCAAATCTAAAAAGTTACCATTCCATCTTTTTGCCAAGTACCAAACGAGCCTACCTTAAAGACTAATTATATGACTTTCCAAAAGACAAAAAACAAAATTCCATCTCTTTTCCGGTCCCAACCCCCCCCCCCCCCAAAAAGGGGGGGGGAGGGGGGACTTTCCATCTACTACAACTACAGTAATTCTTAAAATTCCATCTATTATCTTAAATCTTCTTTTTGGATTTTAACATATTCATCAAAGTAAGGTGATTATCTAACATCGTAGTGAAACACAACAATAATATACATATATATATATATATATATATATATAAAGATCTGTAGCATACCACATTTGGAGTAAATGCTCCCCAATATAAACGCGGAAAATCAGATCCCTAAAAAAGCAAAAGTAAAGGAAAGTAATTGGTTATTATTGCCACAAGCTAACACAATATAATATTATTTTAAGAAGCATAAACTACAACCTGATTTTGCCCCCAAACCCAAAGCCTGCGTGTGGAAATAGTTCCATCATTCTGCCGAGGTTCTGCAATGGCAGCAGTACAATGTGCTCCACAAGATACAGATTTCACAAACTCTGTTTCCAACTGCTTCACCCTCTTTGGATATTTTCTACCCTCCTCGGTTCCATCTCCCAATTGACCAAAGTCATTAGCTCCTGTCGAAATGTAAGTTTATTGCTCATGGAATTACGTAACACCAAACACCATGTCGAACAAAAACATAGTATCCAATGAATAATTTGATATCACAATTCACTACCCTTAGACACTTAAATTATTACATTATAATAATAGAGCTAAACTATCATAACATAACAAGCATGAAAATTCAATATAGAACAATTAGTCCTAAACACAGATAGGCGTGAATTAAATTGAAGTATACCCCAAGAGAAAAGGGACCCATCTGAGGCCACTGCAGCTGTATGCTCACGGCCACAAGCAATATCCAACCAGCGCGAGTTTGCGCCCTCCGGGCATCCGAAAAGCTCCGGTCGAAGCTGCTTCGGAATCCTCAATTGACTCTCTTTCCCCTGCCTACCCGTCTGCCCCGAATGGTTATAACCCCAAACGTAAATTGCACTCTTCGTTGGAAGACTTACGGGTCGAACTGTTCCAAAAATGTCATCCACATCCATTTTATACCCCTAAAAAAATCCTAGAAAAAGGCCAAGAACACTAAAATCAAACAGATAAACGAAAAATCTACATCGAACTAGGTCTTGTAAAAACACAAATTAATTAGAGTAAAGGCATAAGAAGAAGATCAAGTCTTAACATTACCCTAAATTGGATTTGCTGAAAAAAAAAATGAGTGAAAATGAAGTAGAACAATTAAATTAACGTCTAAAACATAAATTAAACAGAAAATTAGAATTACCCCCAAGGAAATTTAGATTCTTGGCAACCAAACAGAATTACCCTAATGTGAAATCGAAAAATTCCCAATTTAGAGACGAGTTAGGGATTTTGAGTTGCCTGAGTCAGAGGAGAACGATTCAAGTGAATTTGGTCCGGAAATGGCTTCGGTGCATAGATACTATTATTATGTCGTTTTTGTCCGGACGCCGCTGGAATTTCGGGGTTTGGGTCTTTTTGGTTAAATCGGTGCTATATTATATGGGCCAAATACCAGATCCAGTTGCCTAAACGATCTTCCTGACCCGAATCCTAATAAATTATTTTATAAAACCCCTCAGTCAACGGTCAAGAAAACAAAATCTATATGGATAATGGAAATTTTGTATAAAAATAAAAAAAATCCTCTTTCTTTTTCTTTGGATAATGGAGCGATCAAACCGTATTTTGCGTTCCAACACAAATGGTAAAAGGGAAATGGAGGGTCATCCTTAAGTTTCTTTTTAATTTTTAGGTTAATTAAAAATTTATAATTATGATGATGAATTTTGGAAAAAAAAAATTTCTATGCCAAGAATATGTGTTAACCACTTCTTATACGAATAAAAGTTGGGATATCAAAAAACTTACGTGCTGTATCATTTTTAGCTATATAAGTATGGCTCTATTTTTGAAAAATGATTAGTCAAAATAGATGAGGTTACTTGATATAAGATATTAGTGTCTCTAATATTATTCTTTTTTTCTACTTGTTTCTAATAGCCAATTAAGTATTGTTGTGTTGTTTAAAAAATTTATAATTCTAAAAAATTCGTAAACTAAATTTTTTAGATTCTCAAAATATTGTGAAATGTGATTGTGTTAAATTTTAACCAAATAGTAATTTGCTTCCAAATTTCTGTTGCAGTGGAAATTATTCCACAGCACTAAGAGTTACCCCATGTTGGCCTTTTTAAGTCTAACAATTAATCTAGGAAAATTTAATCCCCCGAAAGATAAATTGGTGATAAATATATTGTCATTATTGGAAATACAAGATGATTCCAAATATGAAGGCAAAATAAAAAGGAATAAAATTAATTTATGCCATATTGCTTTACTAAAACTTAAAAATCTTTTCTTTTCTTTTCTTTTTTTTTTTTTCTTTTTTGAGGTCCCAAAATTTTGTGTGAGGTAGGTTGTAGGTACAGAAGACAAAAGATTATATATGAGAACGAGAAAAACGTGTCCAACGTTGAAACCTTAACGAAGGTCATTGGTTCTAGATTTCAGTACGCTTCCATTTGGCACCTCTCCAAAGATAGACTCTCCCTCTATTCCTCAACACTTTCGGTTCTTGGGTGAGATTTCTTTCTCATTTCATATGTCACCTTCTTTTCCTTAATTATTCTTCTTTTTCTCTTTTTCTTGTTATTTTATTCCCCCTTTTTTTTTTTTTTTTTTTTTGGCTTATACCAAGAATAACCCACTTCAAAATTTTCTCTAATTTTTCTAACATAATTTGAATATGAGCTGAAATTATTATAAAGTTCCATTTTTTTTTATTACTCACTGGTATGTGAAATTTCCAAATTGTTAATGGGTAATTTGAATATCATCTTGTTCATTTTAGTTTTCCTTCTAAATCTTGTATGGTTTGTCTGAAGGTTACATTTTTTTTAAGACTATAAGGTCATATACATGATACAGTGACCTTAATCTATATTTTAATTCATCAGAAAGGGCATCATCGCAATTGTAAAAGAAATTTGCAAATAGTATGTTTAGAGAATTGAGACAGGGAGTCTTAAATCTGTGTCATGAATCTGTGAAATTATTTCATTATTAGTGTGAAAAAAAAAAAGGAAGGAAAAAGTATAGACTCAGCTGGATTCGGATAACCAACATTTTTATGATGTTAGAATTAACTGGGATTTAAGGAACATTAGGCTCTTGGTTTTGCTTAATGGGGAGGTTTATTCTGATATTAGCTTTTTAGAAACTTAGGTGGTGTGGAGTGAGGATGTATTGTGTGAAGGGTGAGGAGCTCAATGAAAAACAAGTAGTTCTTGGAACAATTGTCCACTTGGGCATCTAGAAACTTTTCGACACATCTTTAGAAGATGTATTTTGTTATTTGTGATGATTCGTGTTGATCTTCGTTCCGCAAATTATAATTATCGGTTGAAATCTGATCTGATCTGATATGTAAATGTCAGAAGAACTAAATATACAAAGGAAACGATCATGGCTGAGTCAGTAAGTACCACCACTGGGAAAAAGCTCATTCAAATTGATATCAGTTCAGACACGGTATGCCCATGGTGTTTTGTGGGCAAAAGGAATCTTGACAAAGCTATAGCTGCATCAAAGGATCAATATGACTTTGAGGTTAGTCCTCCCTGCAAGCTGTTTTTAGCTCCCTCCTTACATCCTGTAGTTCATGTCTTATCCATTGTCAAATTTAATTTTTCAGATAAGATGGCGTCCGTTCCAACTTGAGCCAAATGGCCCTAAAGAAGGGGTTGATAAGAGGGAGTTTTACCGGAAAAAGTTTGGGCCTCAATCTGAGAGAATGGCAGCTAGGATGACTGAGGTCTTATTCTTATTCTTTGAACCAGCTATAAACATGCCAACTTTATAACTAACTGGAAAAATACTAGAGGGCACTACTAGTGTTTAGCACAGACATTAGTAAAGGTGCTAAGCGCACATATAATTTAGAGATGGGACTCACCCTCTATAGTTTGCGGTGCTTAACACTTGTGGCGTCACTTGCCTTACTTTTGCTTTGGCTTATGGCTGGTCTTTTGATTTTTAACAATTGCAGGTTTTTAAGAATCTTGGGCTGGAGTATAACCTTTCCGGGCTTACGTAAGTGTAACGGATGAGATTATCTTCTCTGTCTTCTTCTTTCTTTTTTTTTTTTTTTTTTCCTTACTATTGTGGACAATAATGTTAACTTGGATGTGCACAGAGGAAATACTCTAGACAGCCACAGGCTTATAAATTTTGCCGGGCAACAGGGTTCTGAGAAGCAACATAAGCTTGTGGAGGAGCTATTCATTGGGTACTTCACACAGGCAAAATACGTTGGTGACTGGTAAATAAAGCATAGTTTTGAGTCACTTTTAATGACCCCTTTTATGCTTATTTATTTTATTCAATGATTTCCAATTTGGATGCAGGGAATTTCTTGTGGAGAGTGCTAATAAGGCTGGGGTAGAAGGCGCAGTGGAGTTTCTTCAAGACCCCAACAATGGAGTCAAGGAGGTCTTTTCTCGACTTTTTTTCTTTTCTTTTTTTTTTTTAATTCCCAGATGAAATGCTAGAAGAAAAATGAATTTTCAAAGCGAATAACGGATTGAGATAGCTGTCTATAATCTGAAGCTTTTGTTTTGTCTTTCTTTATATGTATTTGGAATTAATCAGAGTTTGTAAACTCTTTTGAGTTATAGCCCTCTTGTCTTCCAAGCATTAGTCAGTCCTGTTCAAATGTGATAATATTCTACACAAGACCACAAATTCTCTTTCAATATTTGCATTAGAACTCACTTTGGTTAGTATGATCAACTGAAGGTTAAAGAGGAGCTTGAGAAGTACTCGGGACATATTTCCGGAGTCCCATTTTTCCTGGCAAGTATTCAAAAATCACATTTGCTTAAACATCATCATGATTACCAGAGTGGCACTATTATAAGTATTTTGATTATTTGGCAGATCAACAATGGAAAGCAGAAACTGAGTGGCGGCCAGCCCCCTGAAGTCTTCTTGAGAGCTTTTGAAGTAGCCACAAATTGATAGAAAATCATAGTCGGAAGCTTCTATTTCTATGTCAAGTTTATGTATGTGTACAAATGAATTGATGTTCCTTGTGTTCAAGTCCTGAGTTGGAATGTTTAGAGTTTCCTCTGCCTTGCGTTCTGTCATATGGTATAAAGTTTTTAACCTGAGAATAAATTTCAGCGAGAACTAAGTTGGTCGTTGTCTTTGTCGATATAGAATAACTAAAAACAAATAACAGCCCATTTATGGCTTTAATTTTGAATGTGATTCACCTGGATTTCTCTTCCTTATTACGCCATTTTCTTGGTGAAACTGCAGAAACTTGATGAACAGCACAAACGGCCGAATAATACAGAAATAAGATGCAAAATGGGTTCCTGTGAATATCGTATAAAAATCTAGACTAGAACTAGAAATGGGCTCCGGTTATACTCGGTTTGAGGGTCTGCCTTCAACCAAATTCTGGTCCTTTCTATTGAAGAATATTTATTGATCTAAGCTTTGCCAGGAGTCAGAACCAAGTTTAAGCAAACATACTAGTTGTAGAGTCTGCCTTCAACCAAATTCTGGTCCTTTCTTTTGAAGAATATTTATTGATCTAAGCTTTGTCAGGAGTCAAGACCTAGTTTAAGCAAACACCACAAATCGGACGAGGTAATATCCCTTTGACATAAGAACCTGGAAAAAGTAGACAACAAGCAAAGAATGCCTCTCATTTCGTCTTGTTTCATTCAATAATCAGTTGGGTTAAGAAGGAACTTTCCGTCGAAGCAACATGTCCACGTGTCTAATAGATCCGACACTTAAACCAACCAGCAGTTGGTAGAAATAGGCCAAACTTCTGCATATCATAAAAACCCACCACCCATACTACGTGGACCAGCTTTTTTGGTTGATAGGCAAGGCCACCTCGGTGACTGCCAATAACGTACCAACTGGAGAAAGCACTGGAAAAGATGGTTTCCGTCATTATTCATCTCCTCTTCTAATGCACAAGCTNAAAAAATTGTAAACTAATTTTCGTAAACTAAAGTTATCGAAATCATAAGCTATACAAAGTCAAGGGTCCATATGTAATCTGTTCCAATAACTCAACAAGGTCTATTCACATGCTTTTCTTTTTTCTCCATGTACATTTCTATTCCAGGGAAACACTGGCCAAGTTTAAGTCAAATTGCAAAAGATAGTGGAGGGAAAAAAAAAAAGGCAATACATGGAATGGAACTCAAATGTTACTTGCAACAATCGTTATGGAAAAAATAGTTTATATGTACCATACATCACACTTTTTTAAACATCTGGTATTCACAGTAACAAGGCTATATATTGGTGTTGTTTCTCCCACTGATGTTGCAAGGCTCATCCACGACGTTAACTTTTCGATCAAGATTTAAGTCGTTTCATCGAATACCATCACCTAGAGAGAAGCCCAAAATAGAAAAAGTTCAGTAAAGATAAAACTATCCAAGTTGCAGACGTCTCTAATCCTACACAATAATAAAACCTTAAGAGTGTAAACTAAAAAGTGGCCAAAAATACTTGCTATCCTTTCTTTCTCTTTTTCTCTTCCAGTGTTACTAAGCTTAGACATCCACCACTTTAGGGAAATAGAAAGGAAATGAAATGTAATTAACATGCCTGGCAATCTGGATAACTATCAAAACATATTCAGATTTCAGGTATAGCACAAAAGTAGGAATTTTGAGCCTGTTTATTTGAGATGAGACACCACAGTGAAATAATAGTTTGGAGTATAATAGAAGTAAT
The DNA here is from genome assembly GCA_002914805.1 of Parasponia andersonii. Lineage (NCBI taxonomy): Eukaryota > Viridiplantae > Streptophyta > Magnoliopsida > Rosales > Cannabaceae > Trema > Trema andersonii. The sequence continues at coordinate 317,837 of JXTB01000380.1, forward strand.
AAACTCCAACTCCGCTATAGATCAGAGACCAAAAGCACATCAAGAGGAGGAACAAGTACAATTTTCATTCTATCCAAGATAAACTAAGGAGATGACTTTAAATTTTAATCGATTATAATCCTGTCCGCTTCTAAAGCACTATAGTTTATAATGATATTTACAACCTCACATTCATATGAAGAGAATGCAATTGTATCTCTAACTAACTAGGCAGCACGTAAACTGTCAGCTACTGTAAATATTCAAATGAAATGATGTGATTTGCATACAACATACAAAACAAGCTTAAACCGAAATTATATAGATGTTAGAACATGCAAAAACAATAAATGTGTATATATATGTCGGTACACTGCAACCAGTGGGGATGATGTATCCAACAAAAAAAAAATGCCTACCCGAGAGAGAGAGAGAGAGAGAGAGAGCATTTTGTCATAAAAATACCTTGCCACAAACAGGACAACTGTCACTTCTCTCCATCCACTCATAGATACAACCAAGGTGAAAATGATGAGAGCATTTTGTCATTATTTTAGGGTTTTCAGGAGTATACTCTGCATCAAAAAAGACGAGTATAAGTTCAAAAGCATTTATTTCAAAGGTCAGATAATCCATCAGGTATATCTTCATGGATGATAACTAATTAAATGCAATAAGCATGATGGAGCAACAAAATGGAGAACATGTCCAGCAATCTAATTTATTCACATGGATACTCGGGCCAGCTACCTGATTCCTTATATTTTCAGAATTACAGCAGCAGCATGTTCTAAAATGATAAAAGCAAAATGTGTGAAACTTCCAAGAATTCATACAAAAAGATGGATACAGGTCAATATGACCTATGTATTGGTATCACTATCACTAAATGTCCTTTTCTGCAAAAGAATACAGAGGTGCTGACTTAGTCTCAGCACATGACGAGAGATATGAATCCATGACAATCAAACAAATTAACACTACCAGGCAACAGTATTACTCAATTAGTATTAACAAGGTGAGATTACATAAATAAAAAGTAAATACCTTCGAGACATGTAGGACAGACATCCTCTTCTTCTGATGATGTATAAATATTCCCAACTCCAGTCATATTTTTCGTCACTGAGAGCTTTAGGGAGGACTTGGAGCGGTGTTCTTTCGACCCATCCTTACAAACAGATTCATTCCATTTGTCTGCTGTACTCAAAGATTCAGGATCTGCATCAGTATCACTTCTCAGGGGTTCTGACTCTTCATGAGAATGACTTGAACCTTTATCACGCCTTGAAATCAGTCCATCCCGCTGCAAACGGAAATATGTTGGGTCAGCATCATAAGGCAAGGGCCTTGGAGGAGATCGATACATATCAGCTAGAGAGTTGTCAAGTGATGCTGTAGAAGTCATCGATGCGGCGCCCTGAATTGATGACGGGAGGGAATGCACTTCCCCTCTTCGAAATAGCGATGTATACTACAATAAATGAGAATCGAAAAGGAAATTATGCTTCCATCTTCATAATCTAGATATTGTTTTGTTCTTGTGCTTGACAACAAACAAGCACTCAAGCAAGATAAATTACTTGGTAAATGTTGGGGAACATCTAAGTTTGAAATAATTGCACCAGAAAGCACGTCTTCATTTGTTCAAATCACAAATGTACCAGTGTTTCAAACAAAACTTGAAATTCAGAAGTACAACTATATTTCAGCTAATTGTCTTCTTCAAAGCTGCAAAGTCATCTATAACACCTTCCTTTCTCAGAAGAATTTAATATAAAGATTCTTAATAAAACTTATAAGTGCCAACAAGATTGTAGTTTGAAATGAATCAAAGTAATTACTTGTAAAATTTAATGATAGAAACAAAGTACGGATAATGCAAATTCATAAATTTCCTCCTGCAGTCCTCCTTTCTTCATCGTGCCTCAATTCCCATAAGAGGCATTCAACAAAGACACGAAATAGTAGCACACAAGAAAATAATGACAATCGTGAGACATTAGAGAAGTTGGGGAAGAATGGAAGAGATGCATCAAAAGCATTCTTGCACAGAGCTTATCTCGTGAAGTAGGTAAACACAGAAAGAACTAGCAACCTATATTTACGCAAGTCAAAATGTAAAAGTATCAGGAAAAGTTATTTCAGGAGAAAAAAAAAAAGTGAGAAAAACATACCACATTTATAAAGTTTTGAAGAAAGCAACTAAGACAAATACAGTTCCTGTATACAGAACTGTTTGGATTCACATAATCCTCAAAATCATCCACACTCAAACAGCAACAAACAGAACCCATTATGCCAGCTTCACACCTTTAACTCAAAACCCACCACAACAATTCTTCAATCTCATTGAAAGAAACCAACCGGGCCCCAACTATGCACTCAGCAAGCTCTCACTAAGACAATTTATTACCCTTTCCCAAGAAGGAGAGAGGACCAAAAGCTCGCAGAAGTGCCAAACCCTCCGCGAACCAGTACCCTCCCTCTTCCTTCCACAAATGTGAAATGCCCTTTAAGTGTCAAAACCGATTTCTTCCTTCACCTGTATAAAAATACAGAATACTGTCAGACAATCAATCACCATTCACAGTAACAAACACCAAGAGAATCTTCCCGAGAAAACTCATGAGTCATGAACTCAATTAACAATAACATAATATACATACATGATACACCCAAGCTAATTGGTTAAGCTGAAAGTAATGTTTAAACCCTTCAGATAACACAACTACCTATTAAATATCTGTCAAATAAGCCTTTCGGCAAGCACTAAATAGAGCTCTCACTCAAGAGTTGCCATGGAGTTCAATCAATTACAATTTGGAGAAACTAATCAGCATTTGAGTCTTTGACAGACAAAATTCTGACAAAACTCACAAAAGGAAAGAAAAAAATAAATAAACTTTTAAAAATATATATATATACATATAAAGTCTATTTATTTCTTTTCAATATTTGCCCTCGTTTGTCATAAAAACATTTTCTTCTTACAGACTTTTAAAAAAATCCAGAAAATTCTTTCCTAAAAAAAAAAAGAAAAAAGAAATACTCAGCCCTCAAGAAAAATCTAACGAAAATATAATATACACCTCCCATATGATTGATATCACCACACAAAAACTCATATCACAAATGCTAAGTCACNAAATTTTGGTCAAATTAGAAGGTCAAAAGCATAGAAGAAAGAGAAAAAGAGGAAAATAAATAAATAAATAAATAAACCTTGATTGAGGTGATCGATCAGTGGAGAGAAAAAAGGGAAGAGAGAGAGATAGATTGTGATTGCGAGGAAGAAGGTGGAAAGAGAGAAGAATTGTGAAATTGGAATTGGGGAATTGGGAATTTGGGAATTAGGTTTTTCTTTTTTTGTCCTTTTTATAAAATTGGGGGGATTATTGTGTGCGCTTTTGCTTTGGTATGGATTTTTTGGGCGACAAAACCTATGAATGTGCCCAAGTAAAGCGCACCTTCCCTGCGTTTCTCTCTGCCGGTGGGTGCAAGAATCTATAACCATACTATATCCTAATCCTCCTACTTTATACTATATATTTTTTCCTTTTTTTTCCTATGCAATAAACAATTTTTTTTGGGTTCAAAAACAATTATCAATTATTTAATAGTATCTTTTAAACATGTAATGAAAAATTGGATAAACTACAAATTATTTATAAAACTATGATTTTCATTTATTAAAAAATTCAGGATTCTAAAATTACTCCATGGTAAAATATATTTGACCCTATAAAAAAAAAATACAAAAGTGAAAGAAGTGATATTATAAGGCGGCCGACCACATTCGATCAGTTTCAAGATCAAAAAATATTTTACTAAAGTCAAAATTTTCGACTAAAATCAAACAACAAATTAAAATGGTTGGAATTAAAGGTCCAAATTTTTTAACCCAGTCAAAAGAGGCAAGATTGAGATTAGGATCGAGATTGGTGGTGGTGATGGAAATTTGTCCGTGATATTAACCGACTGTATAAGCAATATGAAATTTGTTTGAGAATAACGTATTCTAGAGTTTGTTATTAATATACTATCTAATAATTTTAATTGTGTTACGTGATCATCATGGTTGGTTTTAAAAATATTTATGAATAAGCATTTTCTGATTATAAGGGACTAGGCCTCTTTTGCATAGTTTTTAGAAACTGTTTTTTAGCTTTATGAGCTTACAATTAGCTTCGGAATGTGTTTGGATTAGAAGAGCTTTTGGCTTCCGAGAACTGTACGAAAATAAGTCAAACTCATGCGCCTTTTTTAATTTTTTTTAGAATTTTAATGAGATTTATATTTCCGTATTTGGCCTTATTTAAATAAATGACAAAAAAAATACCATTTAGAATCTAAAATTAGAATGTTAGATATATCATCTAAATAGTATACTTAAAGTTATTATTTAATTTGACGAAATGAGTTGGCTTAAGTGATAAGAGTACCCATTATCTGGAATCTCGGTCATAAGTTCAAGTCATACCGAGTAAATAGATATAAAAATCTATTATCCTTAATGGAATAGGATGAATATTGGATAATAATAGACATTTTTCTTTAATTTCTAACAAATAAATATCGTTAGTTAAGTCCTATTTTATTTAAGTTATTATTTAAATTCACTTATTCTACTGCATAAAACCAACAAAAATGTTATCGCAAACGAGCCCTTAGTAAACTCCTAGATGTATCTATCTCCTTATTATTTAACTTTTAAAAATATATATATATTGTTTGCCTTCACTTTTTCTACTTCATAAAACCAACAAAAATATTATCTCAAACGAGCTTTTAGTAAACTCTTAGATATAAATATCTTGTTACTATTTAACTCCACTTCTTTTACGGCATAAAACCAACAAAAATATTATCTCAAACAAGCTCTTAGTAGACTCATAGATGTAAATATCTCATAAAATAAATTAAAAGATTACCACGCTTCGTTTGTAACTTAGATTTTTATAGGAAAAAAATAAAAATTTCTGAAGAATTTTATTTTCTCTTATTTGAATTGAAATTAAAAATAATAATTTTTTTTAATAAAAATGAAAATTTGATTTGATGTCAATTTTTCATATATAAAATTATGACACGTTAATTAATATAATTAAAAGAAGAAAAAATATTTTCCTCTTTTGTTATCACTTTTTTTTCGCCTTCCAAAATATAAGTTCTAAATGAAGTCTCAAAGTTTCTTTGATTACGATTTTTTTATGATTTAATTAAAATATAAAGTTGAGCAATACATCATCATTACGTCTTCTTTTATAACCCATACTTTACACTTCTTTTAATTTTTTTTTTCAGATAAATATGCATGTGTCTTCTCCGACTTTCCAATATCATATTATTTAGATCTTGAGCAGTTTCAGGACTTTTCTTTTTCTTTCCATTTTTTTTTTTTTTGCTTAACATGCGGACTCATTAAAATACTTAATTTTTAATAGTAGCGTTGACATATCAAGAACTGGGTGGCCCAGTATTTCCTTCAGATCTTTAATAATTCTCAGCATTTTGAATTGTATATATTGCTTAAAGCTGTTGTTCAATATCAATACCACCTTGTTATAAGGACTATTTGATGCAAAAGAAACAAGAAAAAAGAAGATTGGGTCGGCAAAAGTTTCTCTCATTTTCTTATATCCACACCTGACACCACTAAAATTAAACAATAGTTAGAGAAAGAAACTAAAGAAAATCTTACCATTAAGTTTAAATTGTATTTTTGGTGATATGAATAAGAAGTAATTGTGAGAAAAAATGTATAGGCATTTGATAAAATTTAATTTACAAAGTGTTGTGATGTTTGATGATAAATTATGTGTGTTATATAATAATATTTTAGATAATTTAAATTATGATACTGATTGTACTTCTCAAATTTTATTAAAAATTATGATTATATGATAATTTTTAAAATCTTAAAATCTTGTCAAACATAGAAACTCACCAAAAGTTTCCTGCTAAACTTACCAAAAGTTTCCTGCTCCCAAATACGGTCAGGCCTTAGCTTGTAACAAATATCTTTACACGGTATTTCGCACATAATCTGCACATAAGTATTTGACGACTGAAAATAACAAAAATTGTGAACAAGGATCTCAAATGATATGATTTACCCAAAAAAAAAAAAAAAGAGCCTTAAGTGCTACAAAAAATTAAAAAGACCCCACGCTATAGTTATGTAATTTTTTTTGGTGGGAAGTTATACGGTAGACTTGCGTGCTTGTAAAGAATTTTGCTGCTTCTTTTATTTTATTTTATTTTTTATTTATGAAAAAGGAAATTCTTGAGTGTAATTTATAGATAACTGTAATTCCAAATAATTACAATTAATTTTCTAATTATGTTGTGATTGATTGATTGTCCAAATTCAAATTTCAGCGGTAGATGCGCCGGCAATTTTATTTTTTTTTTTAAATTAACAAAAAAAAGGGAAAGAAAAAAACACAACTTATTTATTCATACTGTGATTAATGTTGACTAGAAAGGCCATTTTCATGGTGAATAACTTATACAACCAACTCAAATCTTTTTCTCATGGGTCATATTTCTTTGTAATATTTTTTGAAGAAAGATGAAATGTCACAAACTCCCACACGAGCCACAAGAGCCGGGAGAGGAGAGTTCTGATATAAGGAAATTTCCGAAGGGTGTTGGCAGCACGAGACATTAAGATAAAAATATTAAAACAAGTTAAAAAATAAGATGATTATTATACTTTCTTGTTATTTCATAGTTGTTTTTTTTTTTTATAATAAAAGAAAATGATAATAAAAACAACATATATGGCAAACTTTTGATGTCAAGAATGGCCGCATACTAAATTTAACCCCAATATGCCATTTATACAGACAAATTATTGACTAATTCCTCATGTTGATCATTTATTTTTAAGCCTAAACCCCCAAATGAGGCTAATTCCTCATATTGATTGACGGTTTCTGAATTGCATCAAATTTATTCCCTTTCATTGAATTCAGAAATTTAATTATTCCACCATACAACGCAGACAAAATTTGTTGGCATAAATTCTGATCACATAACCCTTTAATTAGTAGTAATGAATGTTTGTGTTATTCATTTCGAATTATAAAATAAATAAACGTCTGAACAATAAATAGTTATAAGCAAACGGAATTATAATGAAATGACCAGGTAGGCTGTTTGCCAATTTTTATTTTTTAAGGAAGTCATAGAGCTTTTTATTCTATTTTTTAATTTTTTACCTTAACAAGAATCAGTCAGGACTTTAATTATTTTGTATTTTCCACTAATTGTACGTCATTGGTATTAAATTGTTAATTATATCATAACTATATTCTTAGTTATATCCTGCTCAGTTTCCATTATTTTTCCTCTAAAGCTATTATTATTTTTATTTAATTTTTTCCGGCTGTCCTAATTTGTTTTTGTTCTTTTTATTTTTTCTTTTTAATCCGAGCGTCTTATATATTTATTATCTTTTAAATTATATGTGATTTTTTAACCAATTTTATTTGTCTTACAGTTAGGATATAATAATAATAATAATAATAATAATAATAATAATAAAAGATTCTAGTTAACAACATGGTTTTTATGCTTCAGGAACTACATGTATCTTATATCTATCGTTTTCATCGTGACGACGACTTTAATAGGTCACCTTAAACAAACAAACATGCCGTTTTATTTTTGTGTCGTTGCATGTCGTTTGTCATGAATGGATATGTCAGCTCCTTAACACGAGTCTAAACAACATGCAGGTTCAACTACGAAAACGACATTCAATAAAACGACATGTCGTTCACATAAGTTATTAACTCTTTCTTTGTTGCATTAACACAGATTTGCTTACTTGAAGCGGACAAAATTATTAGTTATAATCGAATCATACTAAATTATTAGTTATAATCGAATCATACTTTAATTTTACGAAATTTGAATGGAATTCAATAACAAAATAAATAAATAAAAGCCTATATAAAAAATTAGAATATAATATAATATATGTATGTTAGAAGCCACTTTAAAATTTAAATACATGATCTTTCTTTTCATAATTTTGTAAGTATATACGTAATGTAGTATGTGACATATCAAAATCTGGTTTGTGGCAAAAGTCGATTTTTGACACTTCATTGTAATAGGTGTCTAATTTTTAAGTTTTTTTTATGAACAATGAAATATATCAGCTGCTACTATATATAAGCTATTTTTATTCAAACAAAATACTTTTTATTCATATAATCAATCTAATACAAAAATTATTTTACAATAGGAAACAATTAATGAAATTGCTATATTCAACTAATGCCTAGACAAGAAATAACTATACGTGATATGGGATGACGGGCTACAAAGGACAGCCATACACCTCTACCAGCTAAACCTCATTTATTTGAAATCATTATCCGACTATTTTGATTAATAGGATGATAGGAATTTTACAATATAAATTCTTCTAAATTCTCGAATCTGGAAGTGAACCACAAAAAAGTAAAGAAAAAAAAAGAAACAACTAAAAGATATCTCAAATTTGGTACGATGAAACACTCATAAAGTTAAATTTACGGTAATAAAAATCTTCATGCAAATTGAATGATTATTAAACTAGATAATTATATTTTTATATTTTATATTTTGATTATTTATTCAGTTTATATTTTGTATTTTGATTATTATTAAGATTGATCTTCAGATTTAGAAATTGTAACAAATTTTTACATTCCTAATCAAATACTAATTTTGATTATTATATTTTCTAAAATACTTTTTAGAGTTTAAAATATATTTTTTAAAAGAAGTTTAAATTTAAAACTTAATTAAATTGATAAATATATTTATAAATAATATTTAATATTTTATGGGTTCTTGCATGCTTAATTTTTTTAAATATTTGTTCTTTTAGCTACTAATTTTTATTAGTTTTAAATTTAAATTAATTAATAAAATATATATCTTTATTGTTTAAAAAGGTATTTTAATAAATCAAATAGTCAAACCTAGTCCTTAAACTTAGGAAGCTATAAATTTGTTACAAGTTTCAAATTTAAAAATTAATATTAATAATAATCAAAATATATAAGGTATAAAGTGAATAAACAATAAAAAAATAAAGTATATAAATATAATTAAGTAGGAATATCGTATCGATGATGAAAAATCTCTGTTTTCGTTGGGAAGAAATGGAGAGATAAAAATGTAAAGAATAAAGTATCGAGAGTATCTAAAATAATCTATTTAATATGAAAATTGATGTACTTAGTAGTAAAAGAAAAGTGTAATTATATATAAAAATAAAAAGAGAATAAAACACTTTATATTTATTTGGTTGGAAATTATAATAAACCTTGAAATAAAATAGTTATTTTTGTAAGTCTATTTTATTGTTTGGTTAAATTTTGAAATATAGAATTATGGTTCATTTAGAATCTTTATTTCATTATTAGGTGGAATTCTTATTCCTGTATTTTTAGAATAATGATCCATATTTTAGTCCATTACTTTAGAACTCAATTTTTTTTTTACTATAAAAATATCTTAAAATAAAAGTATTTAGATCAATATATTATTTACTTCATTTTATTACAATTCTCGTTCCATTCTATAGCACCAAACCTACGCAAGAGTAATGAGAGAGCGGGACCATCGGTTTGAAGTTTATATGGTTCTATTTGTTTTTTGAAATGTTTATATGGTTCCATTGCATTTGCATAGTCATATAAAACCGAAAAGAAAAATAAATAAATAAATATAAAGAAAAGAGAGGGAAAGAGAAACAAGAATGAAAACGACTTGCGACGATTCAAATCTGTCCCATTTCGATTGATTGTTTATTATTATTATTATTATTGTTATAATACTTTATCGTAGTGTATGTATCAATCTCCGTCGTCTCAAGGGGGCTGGTTGTGGTTGGTAGACTCAGTTTGGTTACGATTTTCATTTTTGATTCAGTTTTCAGCTTCCTCCCTCTGCCGCCCAACTCTTCAGATCTAATCCACTCACTCCTCCATCCCCCTCACTCTCTTTCTAGGGTTTTTTCTGGTTCTTCCCCAATATCAACCGACCCATCTCCCAAATTCTACATTTTCATGCTCTTAGATTTGCTCATTACTTATTTCAAAGGAAACCCAATGATGGGTTCTTTCCAAAATTTCGATTTGTATCCGTACATTGCCGGAGCTCGTCGAGCTGCCTAGATGGGTCTACTATGTCTATCTATATACTTTCCTTGTACTATGTACTACCAACACGGAGCCTCAATTCTCTAACTTTCTATTGATTTTGACCCCTTGTGTCCACAAATTAGGGTTTTCCTTCTTGACCCAGATGACAATTTAGGTCCTCATTGTTTGTTCATACACACAGAAGCCTAGTTTTTCTACAATGCAGAGTTCGTCGAGCTCCGCGGCGGCTCAACCGGAGGCCATATTGCAGTGGCTTCAGAAGGAAATGGGGTATAGACCGTTGGGTCCGTACACCGCGGCCTCTAGCAAATCCGGGTTGCCGTCGATTGACGCGCTTCGCAAGATTTCTCGTGGGAATATGATACCCATTTGGAATTTTTTGATTACCCGGGTGAAGTCGGAGAAGACGGTGGAGAATATCCGGAGAAATATTACGGTTCATGGTGGTGGTGGTGGTGGTGGTGGTGGTGGTGGTGATGGTGGAGGTGCGGTGAGTTCAGGGAAAGAAGAGGGAAGGAGTAGAGGAGGTAGGAGGAAGGAGAAGGTAGCCGGAGAGGGGGGTTCGAGTGCGGCGGAGACTAGGGAGGCGGCGTTGCAGGAGAGGGACATGGCGGCGAAGGAGGTGGAGAGGTTGAGGAATATTTTGAGGAGACAAAGGAAAGATTTGAAGGCTAGGATGTTGGAGGTCTCAAGAGAAGAGGCTGAGCGGAAGAGGATGCTTGATGATCGTGCTAATTACAGGTTAGGCTTAAACCTTTGCGGAAACTTATTACAATCCAATGCAAAAGAAAGAAATAAAACATGAATTTTTGTGCTTTTTAATAGTTTTGGACTGTTGGGAATGGAAACTGAACTTGAAACACTTGATTCAAAGATATATAGCTTCATAATGGCATTCAATAATGGGCATTCCCTGGTTCATGTTTAATCCTACTGCAGGCACAAACAGGTAATGTTGGAGGCTTATGATCAACAATGCGATGAAGCAGCGAAGATATTCGCAGAGTATCATAAGCGACTTCGTTTCTATGTTAATCAAGCAAGGGATGCTCAAAGGTCAAGTGTTGACTGTTCTGCTGAAGTGATTACTAGCTTCTGTGGAAGCATTGAAAAGGAAGCTGTCTATTCAACCTTAAAGGGGAGTAAATCGGCAGACGAAGTTATTCTTATTGAGACCACAAGGGAAAGAAACATCAGGAAAGCATGTGAATCTCTTGCTGAGCATATGATTGAGAAAATTCGCTGTTCATTTCCGGCTTACGAAGGAAATGGTGTTCATTCAAATCCTCACTTAGAAGCAGCCAAATTGGGTTTTGATTTTGATGGTGAATTACCTGATGAGGTTAGAAACGTAATTGTAAATTGCCTAAAGTGTCCTCCTCAATTGCTTCAGGCAATCACTGCACATACATCGCGGTTGAAATCTCTAATTTCCAGAGAAATAGAGAAAATTGATGTCAGGGTTGATGCAGAAACCTTAAGGTAAATACTTCCTTCATTTTAATTGGGGACGTTGTTTATCAATCTTTTCACCAATCTTCTACTGGCAGCTGTAATCTTCTTCTTCTTCTTCTAATCAAAGAATCTTTATATAATAGTTGCGGCTGCGGAATGTGTATTTGTTTCTGAGTCATCTTATTCAGGTCTTTTACACCACATTGCGTTTCTCTTAAGAATTGTATCTGCTTGATTATATGGGACGAACGAAACAAGTTTAAAAAATTGCAACGAGGGCTTTTTGGTCTTGCATTTCGTTAGCACGTTGATTTTTCTTATAATCAAGCAGATACAAATATCGTCCTCAAATACTCTTGACTTCTTGTGTGAACATCATCAATTTTCTATTTGGCACGTGCGATGACTGCCTCTATTTACTTCTTGATGCACTATTTTATTCATCCTTTTAATAAGAACTTGCTGACATATTTTGATTCCCTATTAGGTACAAGTATGAGAATAATCAAGTTATTGATGTTTCTTCTCCTGATGTGAGCTCACCATTACACTATCAACTTTATGGTAATGGAAAGATAGGGAGCGATGTTTCTTCTAAAGGAACTCAGAATCAACTTCTAGAAAGACAGGTCATCTTTCAGCTTTTAGATGGTAGCCTTTTCTATAATCAATTCATTTCATTAGGTTTTATTACGATTTATATGTCTTTTAGTACCTTGGATTTGTTATCTTTTGCATTTCATTTGGTTTCCTGGTCTCTCATTTGAAGAAAGAAAATAAAAAGAATAAAAGGTGTTTTATGTTTTACCTTTTAAATGAATCCTATATGCTGATGAGGTTTTAATGCCCACATAACACTAGGTGTGATTTATTGGATCGAAACTCGATGGTCTATTTTATCTGCTCTATTTCTTTAATGTTATTGGACGATTTCCTTATTGGGTTTATTTATTTGAATCTGGTTTATGTTATCCACAGAAAGCACATGTTCAGCAGTTTTTGGCTACTGAAGATGCATTAAACAAAGCTACCGAAGCTAGAAACCTATCTCAAAAGCTTATAAAACGATTGCATGGCAGTGGTGATGCAGTTCCTTCACACTCTCTGGGAGTTAGTGGCACATCACAAAATGTAGGCAGTCTAAGGCAATTTGAGGTAAATCCTTGTTAAATTTGTCCAGCTCCCTTTTTCAAATGAATTAGGGGGAGATAATGCTATAGTATGAAGTGTGCTTGATTTAGCCTCATCCATGTATATAATACAATCCTGGATTAATGAATATATTTATTTCTGTTCCATAGAGTTGATTTCATTTCGTTCAAAAGGGTTTCAGAAGTTTTAATCTAGTCACCAATCAAGCTGATGCTTTCTTTTCTTTTAATTTCATTTTTCACTATACCAGAACTATTGTTCAGGTCTTTGGCTGAAAATTAGGATTAGTTTAACCTTATAGCTATTGCTATATTGGCACTTTAGTCTTCCATATAAGAGGAGTCAATGATATGATTTAGTCTTCCACATAAGAGGAGTCAATGATATGATTTTTAAAGGTGGATGGTGCTTTCTTTATTAAAATAATTATAAGTTTTATTTGTCTGTTGTTACTTGATTCCCTTACTCATGCAGTTGGAGGTCTGGGCCAAGGAAAGAGAGGTTGCTGGTTTGAGGGCTAGCTTGAATACGTTGATCTCTGAAATACAACGCTTGAATAAACTCTGTGCAGAGAGAAAAGAAGCTGAAGATTCTTTGAGGAAGAAGTGGAAGAAAATTGAAGAATTTGATTCTCGCAGATCTGAACTTGAAATCATATATAGTGCTCTTTTAAAAGCTAACACGGTAATGCCTCTTATGATTTATTAGCTCCTTTCAACTGGAGATTCACTGTGTGTGGTAGTTATTGTTAGAATGAATATTACATTTTTCAAAGCATGTATTGAATCATTTTAATCTACTCTTGGATTTTGTTTTAGTATGCTTGCCGTCATTGCTGCTCCTACTCTTTGCGAGAATGTATCAAAGATATATTTTTTAATGGTGTTTGTCCTTTTTTTAACCCCATAAATAATTATTGAAGTGATTTCATTAATCATTTAGGATGCTGCTGCGTTCTGGAATCAGCAGCCAATAGCTGCAAGAGAGTATGCGTCAAGCACTATAATTCCAGTGTGCTCAATTGTTGTGGATATGTCTAATAGTGCAAAAGATTTTATCGAGAAAGAAGTTTCTGCTTTTTATCGAAGTCCTGATAATAGTCTCTGCATGCTACCGGCAACCCCACAGGTTTGTATAACTTGTAGAGTAATTACTAAGGGTTACTTGTTTTCAGTAATGAGGTCTTACTTTTCTATGTGGTGTCTTTCAGACTCGTACACAAATATTAGCCTTCTCTCTCTCTCTCTCTCTCTCTCTCTCTATATATATATATATATATACAATTATCTCTACTTCCCCTCCTTTATATACTTTTTTCACCAGGGAGGATGCTACCATTTTTTTGCCTTTAATTTTTCTTGATGGTAATGAAGAAATTGGTTTTGTTCCTGACATTTAGGGATCTGTTATTTTCTTTCTATTAAATTTATTGCAGGCACTTTTGGAGTCCATGGGTGCAAATGGATCCACTGGACCTGAGGCTGTTGCCACTGCAGAAAAAAATGCTGCTATATTGACTGCAAAAGCAGGTGCAAGGGATCCCTCAGCAATACCATCAATATGCCGCATTTCTGCTGCTCTTCAATATCCTGCAGGTGAGTTATCAATTCTAACATTAAAAATATGTCCAAGATTTAAGGATGTTTGTCTTTGATAGGTTTTGGAAGACTGCTTCGTCTGATATTTTTCTTGAGAAAATGACATCACTCTCTTTTTTCCAAGTTTTATTTTTATAGTACCCATGATATTGTTGTTGTTCTGCTGTATTATGTGGCCTCTTGATGTGTGTATGTTTATTTCTTCTTTATCTTGTGCATTGAATGAATTGTTTGATTTATAGGTTTGGAGGGTTCAGATGCCGGTCTAGCATCAGTTTTGGAATCTCTAGAATTCTGCCTTAAACTTCGTGGTTCTGAGGCTAGTGTGTTGGAAGACTTGGCGAAGGCAATCAATTTAGTTCACATACGGCAGGATCTTGTTGAAAGTGGTCATGCATTGTTGAACCATGCATATCGTGCTCAACAAGAATATGAAAGGTAGAATTGCGAGGAGTGTCCATGATTTCATATAGAATATATTTATGTAATATTATCTGTCTCTCTGAGCACCTCTCTCTCTCTCTCTCTCTCTCTCTCTTTCTCTTTGAGCACTGGGTAGTAGCACAATGAGTAAGATGCACTGATGCACTCCATATTAGCTAATTTCTAGTGTTCACTTGCAATCATGTTTGTTTTTTCTTTTATTATTCTCTTATCGATTTTTGCCTTCACATATTGGATGTTGCATATCTTTTCCTACTCCTTATACTGTAGTTCAGATGGACTTTCTTTGGCGTTTCATCTGATTGTATGTGCTGGGATTGTGTTAGTTTTATACATATCTATGGTCAATTAATTTATGAAAGAAGACCAGGGAGGAGGGTACGGTCTGGTTTGCACTATATTGTCCACAACTTTATGCTCATCTCCCTCTTTCACGAACTTCAACTACCACCAGAAGTTTTGAAGCTAAGAAGCAAATTGATTGGAATTATCTGGATTACTGTTTCAAGTTTGAGATTACCTATGCTATGTATGTTTAACTTTGCCAACGGCATGATTTGCTAAAAGAATTTGCAATGCATTGCAGGACAACAAGTTATTGCTTAAATTTGGCTGCAGAGCAGGAGAAAATGGTCTTGGATAAGTGGTTGCCCGAGCTCAAATCTGCAGTTTTGAGTGCTCAAAAGTGCTTAGAAGATTGCAAATATGTTAGCGGATTGGTGAGTGACCACTGAAACCTATATTATCTTTCAATTCTTTGCCTATGTAACTGCACACACTGTATGCCCCTATGTATGTGTTTGAAGAGTTATTTAAGAGTCGAGTTCTTTTCCCTCTTTCTTTACATTTGGTCAGTAGACATATCTGGAATAACGCTAATCAGGATGTTTTTATTGTCATAAAGTTCAAACCTCAGGAGCATTTTTTTGACTGTTAATGCAATAGACATCACAGAAAGTGCACACAGACATAGATACTCCTGCACAAGTTTTATTTCCTCAATCTAGGTTTTTGATAATTTGGTTAGTTTCTGTCCGTAAAGAGAGTTGGAAGGGAAAGGGTAGGACGTATGCTGTCTTTTGTTGCAGTAGTTTAGTGGTTTACAGTAAAGTAACTGCATTTCTAACTTTCTTTTGTGGACTCCAGAAAGTTTCTTGTCTCTTTTTTATTCATCATTTTCTTTTAAAATTTTGAACTTCAATGCGTCTCTGCAGCTTGACGAGTGGTGGGAACAACCGGCATCAACTGTTGTTGATTGGGTTACTGTTGATGGATTGAATGTTGCTGCTTGGCATAATCATGTGAAGCAGCTCCTTGCATTTTATGATAAGGAGCTCTTGTGAATATCCCTCGGTGTTCAGTACAGCAAAATGCTTCTGGGATCTAGCTCGTTTACTGCATATTGCTTTGTCACTTTCATGTTGATATCCACGTAAAAATGCAGCCCCGACAGAGGCAGCATGCACTCGGGGTATATCTAGGAATGAAATGGAAAGCATTCATAGTATGGATGTGATTTTACTACAGTTTGGAGATAAAACAGAGTGAGTCTGATCCTGTTAGCTATAACGACCACTCCTTTTACCCCCATTTTCCATTTAAGTTTTGTATAGAATATTTGTTATGGTTGTATTTTACCATAGGCCATTTCTAGCTCTTGGTTTTGGTTGCGATGCTCTTTCGAGGCTTGATTAATGCCGCTCAAGAGTAGCATAACAAAACTGTAGCCATTGCATTTGTTGTTTGAATGTGTGGTCCTTGGCTGATTGAGTTGAAAGGAAAATGTTGATTATCATAATCAACAAGTTATACTTTGTACTTTGTACTTAGTAGTCTTGTATTTGTTGGTTCTCACTATTAATCAGTTGATTTACATTTTTTTTCCCTCTTCTTGTTCCTTTTTGGCCGAGAAAGTTGATTAGTTTGTTTATTTCTTCATAGCTATTCTAGAACGAGTAAAATGAGAGTGAAGAGTTAAAAGATGACGGCGTGCATGAACTGTTTGTTGACTTAGCATACCGAGAGGAGTATCTCACTGTGTGTTAACGAGAGGAGTATCTCTTGGACTGGAGATTTGAACTCATATATGGCTAACATGTGGGATGTGGCCATAAGCAATCGGACTGTACCTGTAACCATGCCTGTGATTTAGATTTAGAATGCTTGTATTAGTGGTTGTACACTTCAAGATGCATGACCAGATGGAGGAGTCATCTTTATTCCATTTTCATATGTTATCCGTATCTATCTATTTAAAGCACCATTACTCGAAAGTTATTGTATGAATACTCTATTTTGCTGGACACCTTAGCAAGAGGTTTTTATATTCGTCCGTGAAGACCAGACAAGACAGTCCAGAACCCGTGATTAGAGAAGTCATTTTTTCCTCAGAATTAGACAAACGTAACTCCTTTTGTAATTTAAGCTATTGTCTTATAATGTCGCTTTCACATTTCTCGCTCAAATAGGAAGTCATTTTTTCCTCAGAATTAGACAAACCTAACTCGTTTTGTAATTTAAGCTATTGTCTTATAATGTAGCTTTCACATTTCTCGCTCAAATAGGATAAACATAAAGATGTACAATGATCGTGAAAGAAGAGTAGACTGTAAAAAAAAAGTACAATGATCGTGAAAGAAGAGTAGACCGTAAAAAAAAAATAATTTAAATTTTAAAATTTAAATTCTACAAAATAATATCTTAATATTAAGAATTTTTGAAAATTAATACTCAAGTTGACTTTTTGAATAAGTACAAAAAAATTAAGGAGAATAATAATAATTATTCAGTTTTAACTTAAAATATTATTATTTTTATATTAATTTTAAAATTTTTAATATTAAAATATTATTTTATAAATTCTAAAATTCAATATTTAAATTACAGTAAGCTAAGATTTTTAGGTATTTTTTTACGGTCTATCTCATGAAAAATATGATTTACTACTGTTCATTAGATATTTATGTAGTGGAATTCTGATAGACTTGAAACGTCAGAGGAAACAACGTGTAAAAGCATAAAAGATTCAGTTTGATTGTCAATCGGTGGCAGTTTGTTTTTATTAAAACCCATTAAATTGGTTATAATTGGAGATATAAACATTAATATATACTCGTCCTTTTTGTGCTTGCAATAATAATAGCATGTACCTTTTTTCTCCTTCTTTTCTTTTTTCTTTTTTTTTTTTTTTTTTGTAAAACAAATGTAATATGTGCTTTACTTATGTGTGTAGACATGTCTCTCTTCAATATTGGAGAGTATGAGAATAATGAAACAATAATACATGAAAGCATGAAAATCTTTACTCTAGGCACATGGGAATGTCACCAAGTTCTAGGAGTCCTGCGTATTTTGCCCTCTTGTCAATAACCTCAAAAACAAATCAGTTCCATGTTCAGTGTACTATATTTTTAATGTATGCATGTAAAGAAGATCCCTCCATATAAGAGATCCAGCACATGTAATGAAAGGAGCATAGTACGGCCTCATGTTCTCTGCTCTGTGATGAACAATATATATATATATATATATATATATGTATAGAGAGAGAGAGAGAGAGAGAGAGAGAGCCAACTCTGGCAACAGCTTCTCTCAATTTTGTTTGCTAATATGATGAGTACGTTATCATTATTCTCCAGAAGAATGTGTTACGTGGAGGAGTTTTAGATTTCACAGTTGTGGTGTATACAAGTTTTGGTGATTTAACTATGCCTTCTAGCTTCGAGTATTTACAGAAATCATATAACAGGTTAAAAAAATAGAAAAACCGAGCATTTTTATCTGGTTTTGAATGTGAACAAAACTATCTACGACAAATGTAACAACAAAAATAGTTGTCTACTTCAGTCTGTCTTTAGTCACGGCCTAATGTCTCAACAAAAACTGTGTGGCTAGTCTTCGCGTCTCGTGAACTAACGGGGGGACCGAACTATATACTAATTTTATTCTCATACAAACAAAGGAACAAATTCAATAAATGTGAGTAATTAATCACAATAGCAAAGCAATTTAGAAGCTTTCTTTTTCTTTTGAACAACTGCTTTTTCAAGCAGTTTCGTAGTGGGAAATGAACTTTACATTCACTGCTTCTAGTTTGCGGTTGACTTGCTTTTGCATGAATGAAATAAAGAAGGCTTGGTGGGTCTAGCTTATAAATTAATTATACATTTTATATCAAACAATGTATAGTACTTGAAACACACAAACAAGTCTGTAATTCTAATAACATGAACCGTTGCAACCAATATAAAAGGCAGTGCTCTTTCAGGTCTTTCAGAGTAGAGAGTTTCTCCTGGTTGGTTTAGGGGAATAGTGCCTCAAATATGACTTGGTTTCTATCAATAATATTTTGTATCATTCTCACAAGTAGTCATCTTTCAGAGGCTAACCATGACAGAAAGCTTTCATCTGCAGTTGTGATTGGCACAGTCTACTGTGATACATGTTTCCAAGAGGATTTTGATAAAACCAGCCACTTTATTTCAGGTTTTCTTTCAAACTTTTTTCCAACTTGGAAATATTGCGACTTTTTTGTTTTTCAATTTAATGACTAAAAACACTTTCCGGGTTCTGTTTTTCAGGTGCATCTGTGGCAGTAGAATGCAAATATGGTAAAACTTCAAAGCCAATCTTCAGGGAAGAAGTGAAAACAAACAAGCATGGAGAATTTGAAGTTCATTTGCCTTTGTCGGTAAGCAAACACATCAAGAGAATAGAGGGATGTTCTGTGACACTGATAAGCAGCAGTGAGCCATACTGCTCTGTGGCCTCAACAGCCACTTCATCTTCACTCCATCTCAAGTCAAGAAATCAAGGAACACACATTTTCTCAGCTGGGTTTTTCACCTTCAAGCCATTAAAGCAACCAATCCTCTGTAATCAGAAACAAAGCTTTCAAAACTCCAAGAAACCCATCACTGATCCCATCAAAAAGTGGTTCTCTTTACATTCAAACATTCCTGATTTGGCATTCCCACCACCTCTTCAAGACCCTGATACCCCTAGTGGTGGTCTTCCTCCTATTCCTGGACTCCCTCAGCTCCCACCATTACAAAATCTCCCTCCTTTACCTCCTTTACCCAAACTCCCTTCTTTACCAAACCTTCCTGGAGTTTCACCTATAATTCCAGGAAGCCATAAAATAGGACCAACTTCACTAAATTCTCATGAACAAAGCAATCAAAAGGAAACAAACCCAAGTTTTTTCTTCCCTCCAAATCCTTTCCAGCCACCTCCACTTATCCCAAATCCTTTCCAGCCACCTCCACTTATCCCAAATCCATTCCAGCCACCTCCACTCATTCCCAATCCATTCCAGCCTCCTCCAGCTCCACTCATCCCCAACCCATTCCAGCCACCTCCAGCTCCAACTCCACTCATCCCCAACCCATTCCAGCCACCTCCAGCTCCAACTCCACTCATCCCAAATCCGTTTCAGCCTCCACCAGCTCCACCATCATCACTGTTTCCTCCTTTCCCACCAATACCAGGCTTGACACCTGCATCACCACCGCCTCCGCCGCCGCCATCGTTTCCATTCCCTCTCCCTCCATTCACATTCCCATTCCCATTCCCACCACCTCGCAGCCCCGGGACCCCACCTGCTTCTTCCCCTTGATCATACAGAATATGTAAAACCATGTATAATTTCCAAGTTTTTATTATTTTAAGTGTAAATTTTAGTATGCTTGTGAATCAGAACAAGTGGTATAGAGTTGCAATATTCGTAGAACGAAATTATTGATATTTGAAATAAAGCTAGCGTCTATAAGAGGGCTTGTATTCACAGTGTGTATCCTTACTGTTAATAAAAATCAGAGTGTTTAGAATATTGGGCTCCTTTCAGAATTTTAATTCGGCTTTGCTTGTATGTGATGTAATGTTTTGCTTTTGCTGTATGGTGTTGCCTTCAAGCACTATTATATCTTTATTGAACATAAAGCAACATTACAATTCACAAGGCACCATGAACTAATAGATAGTAGGCCTGTCTCTAAATTTATAGATGGACTAGTATGTACAAAGTTACTACAGAGCACCTTGACAACACACATTAGAGGAAGTGAGGGAACTACTACAAATTTTATATGCTTGCGAATCTTACATCTTATAATTTGTGTTGAGCATAAATGATATGCAGTGTGTATAAAAAACTAGGATCAGTTTCTGTAAGTCTGAATAGAAACAGAATGGATCATGATGCAGTTATGTAGTTAAGCAAGAGAAAACAGGTCAGAATAATTGAAAAGGATGAAGTTCCCTTGAACAGAGAATTGGTTCCACTGGTTGAATACTTTGAAAAATAAAGACATGATAGAGGGATTCATGGAACCCACATGGATAATACAATCCCAACACTTGTACGGCCCACTTAGCCCACAGTATGGCCCATGAACTAACAGCCCAACAAAAACGATATTACAGTTATAAAGACAATAAACAGAAAGTCTAGACTTTAGACAACACATTAAACCTTTTAACTATAAAGAAGCAATGAAAGGCAGAACATAGAGAACTAATGTTCATGTTCAAGCTCCATCTCCAGAAGCACCAAACTGGTCACCAATCCAGCCCCCGAAATTCCTGTCAGCTGGTTCATCGTTCTCAACGACGCCATTCTCTTCATTGTCCACACTAGCAGCAGTGGCTAATAGTGCACCTTGCACCGCAGCAGAGTTGGAATGAGAAGCCACCGCCGCCGCCGTGATGCTAGGATTGAACCAGTTATTAAGTCCTCTGTAGTACACATGATCGTACTGAGCACTGGCGGTCGGGCGATAATCTGAGCTGTTCGTTTGATCAGTAGTACTACTGCGAGGAAGTCCCCTCAGGTGAAGCCTATACTTCTGATGAAATCAATCAAAATGAGATACGAGTGTGTCAGGAACATTAATAATTTGAAGACATATAAATAAAAGAATGCAGAGAATAGACGCATCTATTTAATTATTTATTTTATTTTGAACTTGTTATGACCTGCAGATGGCTCTTAACTTGATCGTTAGTGAGGTCCTTGACATTCATGAGCTCCCTAATCTGTTTTGGAGTAGCCACTGCCCACAGAACATATTATTATAAATAATAATAATCATAAACTAAACCAATCAAACAAATAAAAGTTCAGATGCCCTATATATATATATATAGAATATAAAAAATCCATGCAAAAATAGCGCTAGATATTTATTCACGCAGTAGAAAAGACACGCCAAGCAGTTTCACGCATTCATATCTTCCTAAAAGTTGAGTAAATCAAATTATGAAACTCCCATAAGTGAATATATACATATATAAAATATGCTAGTTATATATAAAATTGGAATTACGTACCTTGGGGACTTTTAAAGCG
Organism: Parasponia andersonii; assembly: GCA_002914805.1. Classification (NCBI taxonomy): domain Eukaryota; kingdom Viridiplantae; phylum Streptophyta; class Magnoliopsida; order Rosales; family Cannabaceae; genus Trema; species Trema andersonii. The sequence goes on from JXTB01000380.1 coordinate 339,988, forward strand.
ACCCATAGCCTGGATGAACTTTGCATGGAGCTCAGGTGTCCAAGTTCTCCTATTAGTATTCCTCCATATGGGATCCAAAACCACCTCTGCTGCTGCTACTGCTGATGGCGGCCGCAACTGATCATAGTTTACTCCTCCTCCTCCTCCTCCTTGGCTTCCAATTCCAAATGCTGGAACGATATCATCATTATTATTGCTCCTGCTTCCAAAACTTGTTCCACCATTCAAAACTTCTGATCCGACTTTTGGGTTCTTTCTTTTCTTCCCTGAGTCCTGCAACAAATTATTATTATATACTGTTGACTGATCATGATTTTTTTTCGATTGGTTTTATTTCCTTTCCTTTGCCCCCGTATTGTATATATATTTTATTACACTAATATCCTCTAGAATAATAATAATAATAATCAGCTTTTATAAAAAATATTATTATTATTTCGTAATTAAACTTGATCATAAAGTCTGTATTAATTTTCAAAATTTTTTAATTTTAAGATATTATTTTACATAATTTAAAATTAAAATTGATCATAAAGTCTGTATTAATTTTCAAAATTTTTTAATTTTTGATAACATTTTTTATAGTTCACTTTATATATAATAATGATAGTAATAATTTCGTCAATAAAATTACAAAATAAATTAACCTGAATTGTTTGGAGCTGATCATGACAAGATTTCGGCCAAGGAGGAGAAATAAGGCTACTAGTAAGGAGGTCGTTAATATTTTTGTTTTCGGCATTATTGATAATATTCTTCATTTGAAGCTCATGCCGATCGTTCTCGTAAGTCCTCTTTTTGCATCCCAGAAACTCAGAAACTCGCCTCTGTAGTTCGCGGTCGTGATCATATACTTCAGATTCTCCTCCTTGAGTCTTCTTCGTCAAGGACTTTGTTATTTCATCTTTTATTATTTCAATGGCTACGTACGTACACATAAACAATAATTAATAATATTGTCACGTAATTTTATTTTAGAAAAAAAAAAATTCAAAGTATAAGATCATATATAATATTTTTTTAAAAAAATGACCTACAGAAAAAAAGGGTACTAAACAAAAAAAAAATAAATGAAAAATAAACAAGAACACAAAGAAATGGTTACCGTCCATGAGGAGAAGCATGCACTGGGGAAGGTCACGTTTGTGAACCTCAACCCTAGAAAGCTCTTCCTTATACTTGTTCAAGTAATCATTTAAAACTGACAATTTCTTCTCCACGTCATTATCAATCTTGTCTAGATCGCTCAGTAGGTCCCTGATGGTTTTGGGGACATAAGAGGGCTTAAGACTCAAACTAAGTTCAAGCACTTTGCTAGAGTTGGAATTAGAACCCATTTTTTCTCTCAAAAAAATATATATTATAATGTGCTCTCTCCTGAAAGGAGGTCTGAAAATATGTATCTGAGAGAGTACTGTGGCCTAGAGGGTGTGTTTTGGGGGCTATAAATAGTGAGAAAAGAGAGGCATGATGAGAGTTAAAACCAGAATCTGGAATTCAACAAATGGTCTTAAAAAAGTGAGCTTGGAAAGTCCCCATAAAGACAAATTATATTACATAATAGCAGATTCGCATGCACTCACTCATATATTGACAACTAATACTATATATGTAATTTATTAATAAAAAATATATATCTAATATAATTTGACATATATTCATGTCCGAGCTGAATCAGTAGTTTTACCGATATTAATGCCTGATGATTTGGATATATGCAGTACTCTAGTTCTGAATGTATATACTTCGTTATGCACTTCGATCAGCTGATTAATTAATTAAACTTTTCTTTTCCTTATTTACTTTTGTGAATCCACAATTCTAGAGCTCAATTTTTACGTTCAAATTTGGATATAGTGATTCTCGTATCTGGGGCATGATTGCTAATTAGTTGCTTGCATCGGTCCTTGTAATTAAAGTAGGAGGGGAAAGGAATATAGTATATAATGATATATCAGATGCCATTTTGGTACAGCGCGCTAACACATTATTTCGAGTACTATTATAAATTTTTAAGAAAAATTGATTATTGTTATAATAAGATAGGAAAATGTTAAATTATTTACAAATAATAACTTGATCGACCTAGCTTTTAGGTGACAACTAGCAGTAGAGGTAAACAAAAAAATGACATGCATTAACCTTTAACAAAAATTTTGATGCCATGAGTCAAGTTATTTATAGTTTGCCATTATGTGTAGCATTATTCCTAATTATAATGCACGCATATTAATATACTTTCACAATATTATGTGTACGATATTTTCCTACTTGTTGCCATAATATCCTTTCATTTGTACTAAGACAGTAGAATTATAATTCAGAGATACCAACATAGATTATGTAAATTGATTATTACATAGCATTATTATTATTATCACAGACTGCACTCTGATTTGATATATAAAATGTTACTAATATAATTTCGAAAAATGGTTAAATTATATATATATATTATTATACTTGTTATATATTAAATCAAGCATGTGCTACTTTTGTATTAGTTGTCCGTCAGTCTGTATATCATCTGTACTAATATAGTAATTTTATAATGTTGTCGTATCAACACAGATAGTGTCAATTGATTATCATCATGTCACTCAGACAACATCAGATTCGATATAAAATTTTAGTAAATAAAGTCAGATATTCTAAATCTCCTTTTTTCTTTTTGTGCTTTCTTTCCTATAACTATACCATTTTTGGTAGTTCTGTACATTTCATTTTATCTGATTTGAGTTGAAATAAATAAAAAGTATATTTTAGCCCGTTTCCACCATTATGATTTATAAATAGAAAACATATCCCTTCAATCTGTTTAGAGTAATGATACAGATAATAAAAACTTGTACTAATGATACTAACGATGCGATATTCATTTTAATTTCTATATTCTATATCTTAAAGTGGCCTCGTCTCATTCATTCAAAATTTAGTGATTAAAATAGATGCCACATTATATTGTATAAATGTTTTGTGTTCTCAACATTTTTTATTTCTTAAAGTTGGGTTAAAATCATCAATTAGGTCAAATTTGTCAAAGTAATGTTGTGACATGAGACTAATATATAACGTTACTCAAAATTAATCAAATAGTCTACCATTGACCTTATAGTGAAATGCTCGATATCTTTAGCATTAATTTATAGGGAAAAATACCTTAAAATTTGAATGTTCTGTAATTTATACCTTAAATTTTGGACTTTGCAAAATAATACCCTGAGATTAAGAAAATTTTGAAAATTAATATATTGAGTTGACTTTTGAATAATTATAACTGATAAAATACAATAATATCCTCAAAATTAAGAGAAATAATATGAATTAATCTAGTTTTAATGAAGGATATTATTGTTTTTCGTTTCTAAAATTGGTCAAAAAATTTGTCCATGGTATTAATTTTCAGAAATTTTTAATTTCATAGTATTATTTTTCAGAGTCTAAACTTCATGATTTAAATTGTAGAATACCCAAATTTCAAAGTATTTTTTTTTGAGATATCCCTAATTTATATGAGTTTTTAAGGATAGTTTTTGACATTTAAGTTGTTTTATTGGCTACTAGCTAATAGGTAATTTGATTATTTGACCATGGGACGGTGACCATTTCCAAATTTTAAAAAAGGCCAAAAATTCGATAAATATTTTTTTAATTTAGATAATTCATACTTAATATGATAAACTGAGAGGATGTATTCGTATTCTAAAAGCACATGGTTGAAATTGGTATCTGGATAAAGCATAATAATTTTTTTTTGTGCCTTTCCTTAATTTTACCCATCCTTAGATTAATTAATTACTAGTGTTTGCAATTAGTTTCAATATGAAAAATTCATCCTTATCGTCAATAGAGTAGTTCCTTTTGATTTTATTCTTTTCAAAAGAAAAAATGTTGTTACATAGCATAAGTTTTAGTACTTCAACTATCATTTTCATGGTGATACTAATTTTTATGGAGTGCTTGACTCGATTTTGGGAAAAAATTAAAACAAATGAAGTACGATTTAATAGGTAAAATTACTATGATTTTTGGATTATTTTGTTACTTCATAATATGCCATCATTGATCAAAATTCAAATTAATTTTAATATTTAGACATACAGAAAATTCTAAATTACAAGATAAGACTCAATATAAAAAAAAAAAAAGAGAAATAAAAATGACAAGAGTCACCACCATTATTTCTCAAAAGAGAATTCACATAACTAACAATAACACCATTGCAAGATACTCAACTCTTAGAGTATAATACTATTATTAGTCTATTTCCTAATAGCTTAATCTTTTGAGATAGAATAGTAATATGATATGGTATCAGAGCAAGAGGACTTAATATAGATTCTTGAAGTTACAATTCCCTAGCCTGTCCAATGTTAGGGTTATTATTTGTTTGCATTCTCTTCCATTCTTTTGAATTTGGTTTACCTTTTTTCTTCTTTTATTTTTTCTCATTTTGAGTATGGCAATTTGTATAGGATCACAAATGAGCATAAATTTTTTGGATGACTAGTCGAGTTTGCTATATTAATAACAAATTTATAATCACTTTCTACCAAAAAATAATTATGAACTCAAAAAAAAATTCTACTTTCATCATCTCGAAGTACAAATCAACCACCATATAAAGGCCATCTTCATAAATAATGCATCATGTATATTAAAATTCTTTCGGATTTAAATCATAGAAATTTAGATCTATACGATAATAATAAAAAATTAAATAGAAAAAAACAAAAAAATTAATAAAACCTACACTAATATGAAATCTAGTTAAACAATCCTAATATAGAAATAAATAAAAACCTTTGCACAAATGTAATAATTATTGAGAAAAAAAAGACTATGAAAGTGAGAAAAATAAAAATAAAAAAAACTAGAGAATCCTATCTTGATCTCTCTTTCTAACATGTAGAGATCAAGAAAAAAGAAAAGTGAAGAGAAAGAAGAAGATTTTTTCTAAAACTTTTTTTTAGACAAAGTGGTTAAGGTTTATCAAAACAAAATGATAGTGAAGTAATTTTAGTAACACATCTTAATCAGATTCCTTTAAATTCTTGCATGTATTTGTTCTACAATTAAACTTCGATAAATCAATATTCGATAAGTTAATAACCTTGCTTAAATAATAAGATTTTCTGATTCTGACTCGGGCTAGTATACTGAATTAATAACCTCAAGCGCTAAATATATAAGATAATATTTTTTTTTCAAATCCTTTAGTGCCCAATGAAAGTATAAATTAATAATTAATTAAATACATAAAATAAAAAATTTGTAAAATTTATAATATTAAGAAATTTTTTCTTGACAATTTCAATAATCTCAATTCTGTTCTTTTCGAAAATCTGCATCTAAATCTATTTGTTTTCTCTTTATATCTAAAATTAAACTTAACTTCATCCAAGCGTGCAACACATTTGGTATTTTTTTTTCCTCTTATTGCAGAGGGTAGTTATTTAAGGTTACTATTATTTGAAATATCTTTCCTTGTTCAAAAATGGCAAAACACCGCTGTATTTGGATCAAGATCATCATCAACAACATTAAAATTCTTTTGAAAAATTTCTTCATTGATTATGTCACTGTATAATGTTAACTAGTATAATTCAAAAGATGCTAAACATTTATTACGTTTCTATGGCATATACTAGTAATAATTTAACAAAAACTATTTACATGATAATTTTTTAAATTGTATATATATACGTATTAATTTTGACCACATCCATTGTTTTTTGATTTATAGCTCATACATAAAAATTGGTAAAAAAAAAATATGCATAAGTTTCAAAACATAAAATTCCTCTTAAATTAATAAATATTTATTATCAATAAATTAATAAATTATTCATTTATCGACAAATAAATGACCTCTCTAAAATAATATTTTTTCCTTGGTCCCAATAGTATTAAATTACAGAGGTTTTACTGTATTTTATATAATTGAAAAATATTACAAAACATATGCGTTACTTATAGGTGTTCCATACTACAAAAGACTTTTACTACTTTAAAGTTTACATAACATTATTTCAATCTCGCAGTTATTGTCTTTTATTCCTTTTTGTCATCAATGACAATAGTTTGAAGTGATCTGTCATAATTGCTTGAAAGGGCCGCTATAGTATATACAAATAAAAAGGAGGTTTAAGGTACGATGTATTTGTCCAATTAACATCGTTCATTAACAAGAGCATGTTAGGACTATATCTTGATGCAACAAATCTGTTGCTAACATTCTTTTCATAGAGAAGTGTTAGTAATATTCTTTATTTAATTGGTCAATATGTGAACTTTACAAAAATGTTTTTGTTTTAATTATATAATAAATTATGGTTGAGTCCTAATGTAACCAATGAGACCAAAGAAATTGCTACTAGTATCATCTTTTTCTTATATAGAAATATCAAGATATGTTAAAGAATTTGGATATTAGTTATTACTAGAATTACAAATTATACACGACATTATAATTAACGACATGTAGATCTTACGTTATATCATCATTTTATGTACAACTATGACATTGTCCTTTTTATTTTTTATTTTTTTGAAATTCAAAGTGGTGACTTTATTAGAAAGAGTAAGAATCTAATCCTCAAATACAACATCGGAAATATAATCCAGAATTACATTAAACCACGCTTTATCAGTTAAAAAAAACAAAAAAAAAAAAATCAGAATCAAAATGTGCTAGGCTATGGGCAACAGAATTTCCTAGACGAGGGATATAATCATTGAAATTGACATAAAGGGAAAAAGACTAAAAAAATATAGATATCCATGATAATATGAGTCTCTATAGAGCAAACACGTTTATATTATTGGAATGGCTGAACCATATTAATATCATCAGTTTCAACTAAAAACATGTTGATACCTCTTTCTTCCATAAAACACAGACCTTCTCTGACTGCAATATACACTCTCTTAGCAGCAGCTACTCTAACTATCGCTTTGTTATTCAGAACTACTGCCCCTATGCCAACGAAGTATTTAGACCTGAAGCGTTACTCAGCTTCAAAGACCCCAAATTAATCCGGCGGCACCCACCAATAGTTTAAAGCATCAATAAGATGTATGGATAGTCATTGAGCTTGGGGCATGTTGGTATCGAGAGAATTCCTCGTTCCAAAGGACATCCTCCTCTAGGAGAATATCTCATGCGTCATACCACCATACAACATAAATTTATGATCATATATGCCAAACAAACCAAGCAGTGGACACACCACAAAGTAACTCCTACTCAGAAAAATCATTTCATAACATCGCCTGAGTTATCATATTATATATTTTTAGTAGTACTTTTTTTTTAAAAAAAATGATTGGGTTACCATTCATATATACATGCTAGATATTATACATGCACTATAAGTTATTTTGTGCTAACTGTTGGAGCGGTTCCTCACCAGCCGTCCACGTGTCTCGAACTGCTGATGCTGTATTCTCCAACTGTCTACGTGTCCTTGCTGTCTCAAAGCTCTCTGAACTCCCAACAAGATCGGAGAGGCGGGGGTGGCTACCTGCAAAGACTCTCCGATACTTAAGTCAGTGGTTTATCTTTGATACAGGATAGCAAGGAAAAATTTTCGGTATCTAAATCTCTCTGTTTTTCGTTTTCAGACTCTTATATATATATATATATATATATATATATATATATATATATATATATATAATCCTGAGATAGTGAACCGCGTCGCTTTCCATCTCAGGACTGAGTACCTTTCACCTCGAAATCTTTTTTAGCAGTCACGGGCCGAGATTTCGGCGATCTCCTCTGTACTGCCATGGCCTGGTTTTCGCCGCCTCTTTCGGCTTCAATCTGTCAGGAGTAAGATATGGGTAAATCACTGTTTTGTCAGGATGGCTTGTCCCTGGAATGCACCTACCCAGAATCGCATTAAATGCTTTGTCTGGGTCTGGAGCCGTGAGTCGCTTTCCACTGTATCTGGTCGGAAGACCCTTGAGGTTTCTGACCCTTCCGACTACTGAGGTAAGGGCCGTTGTTCCCAGACGGCAGACCCTTGGGGCTTCCAACCCCCAGCTGTCGAGGTTGGGGTCAGACTGGGCCAAACCGTCTGGGGTCAGTGATGGGCTCGGCCCTAACCTCGGACGGCCCAAAGGCCGATTGTGAGATCACGTGCGATCCACGTGGCCTTCCTCGTGGCATAAGGTTCGGGAACGGGTCCCACAGCTGCCCCCATTTCCCTACTTGATGGATTCATGTCTATCAAGTGGGGAAACCGTCTCTTTGCTTCTCCAATCTGAGGGACGCACGTGGTTTCCTCTTCCCGATGCGGAGATACGCCATCCCTCATCACGAGATCTGTTTAAATTTTGAAGTTCTGACTGCTCGGTTTCTTTTCTTCTCTCCTCTTCCAGAAAAACTTTTCGGCTTCTCCCATTTAAAAACCGCAATTGTGTTCATTTGCCATTTTACCTAAATTTTCAATCATCCCAACCTCATAACATCCCAGGGTTTCTGCTTCCTTCTTTTCTAAAGACTCTCACTCTTCCAGTCGTGTTTCGAAACAATGGTTTCGAATCAAAATCAGGAATTGCAACCTGTTATAGATTCAGAATTAGACTCACTGAGGAGGCAGCTCTGCCTCCCTGGAGGAGTGATGCTTCAGCGGGTTGAAGGCCCTGCAGACTGGTACCTTCGCCTCTGCGCCCCCGAGGGTTCTATCGTCTTGGGCAGGAAGCATCTGGACTGCCTACGATTCCCTTTTCCTCCTCTAATTCACCAATTTTTTGCCCTGATGAGAATCCATCCGATGCAGCTGAATGTAAACGGGATTATGATTCTGATGGGGCTCTCTGCCCTTTCGGTTATCTATAACATGCATATCGACATAAAGGTGGTCTTTTATGCTTATAAACTCATTCTTATCCCCAAGAAGGGCTCCTACCCCACCTTCTACCTCCAGCCGCTGCCTGGGCGCCACATCTTTTGGGGGTTGCCGCAGTCAGACAAACAATGGGACTCTCACGCCAGGCTTTATACCGTTGGAGGAGCGTGGTGCTCCCCTTGGGTGAACGGAGAGCATTTCCAAGTCCCCTCAGTCTTCCTGCAGAGTAAGTATTAGACCATGATCTTTGGGTCTGGGTCCTCTCCTGATATTATTGCTCATGTTACTTTGTCTTGTGCAGCCTCAGCAGAAGAAAGTAGATTTGAACCGCACCTGTCGGCTGGGCGGCTCAAAAGCCTGGAGGGGATTATAATCTTCAGCTCTCCGGGGGAATGCCGGCATATTCAAGCCGTCCTCAACTCCCTGACGATGAACCTGATGCCCAGGATGGTCTCGTACCTTCCCTTTCCTTTGGATACTTGGGTCATCACCAAGCACCTGAGGAGTCGACTCGACGCCTCTGCCCTGAACCGATTTCGCCGGGACGAAAGTGACCGGATCACCATGGTGAGTCGGCAGGTTGCGGCTTCAAGCCAGCTGGCGGGCACCAACGATCTGGTAGCGCCATCCAATCAGGAGCTCGAAGAGGCCGTGAGGCAAGTGGCCGCGGAGTGCGTTAGGCTCCGCCAGGAAGAAAACGCCGCCCCCAAAAGGGTTAGGGGTAAGTCTATTTTTAAATCTTTGAATCTTTATGGGTCAGGCCGCGACCGCAGACTAATCTCCTTGTTTATTTTTCACAGGTTCTGAGTCGGGCCCGTCAGCCGGCCCCTCTCCCATCAAAGGGAATGCCACAGCATCAAAAGCTCAAGCCAAGGCGTCTGCTGGCCGGTGCCTCGTGGTGTATTCGGAAGGAGCAAAATCAGCAGTTCCCTGCTCCAACGCTGGTGGATCTCCACCCGGGGGACCGTCTGCCCTTCTGATCATGCGCGGGGAAGAGATGACACTAAATCCGACTGGGGGGTCTGCAGCAGCAATCTCCCCCACCCCTGACTCCGGTTCGAAATCGAGCACCGTTAGCCTCGGTGGAGAGATCGGCGAGCTCAGTGGGGGAGTTCCAAGACTGAAATCTAGACTCTCCTCCCCTCCTCCGGTCCCTACAAAGCGGCAACACGAGATCGACTCATCAAATGAAGAAGAGGGCTGGGTGGAGAAGAGGGGCAGGGTCGTCCTTTCGTCCGAAAGTGACGATGATGGGGTGACGCTGACCCTTCTAAGGAGGAAGCGGTCAGAACACGGCGGCCAGTCTAGAGGAGGTGCACCGCCTCCCACAGTGCTCGACGGCGTTCCTGATAGCTCCAGACCTTCCTCCGTCCCTATCGCTCCTGCTCTGGAGGCGTGCCCGGCGAACGGAGAGGATGCCCTTATGACTGTCGAGGAGGGGCCGCATTCCCCGGGTGTGGATGATGCTCAAAGGAATGATCCAGCCACGGAGCCGGAGCTGGAAACCCTTACTCCAGAGAATGTCGTGCTTGTCACCACCCGCACTCTCGCGCAGATTTGTTACACTTGGGTGCTTTTATATTTTTCAACGTCTTTGATAAATGCCGACCCCCTCCTTTGTTGCTTAACTTATAGTTGTCTGCCATCCGGTCCTTCTATTCTGCTCGCGTCAGGGATCTGACCAAAGAGCTGAGCTCCCGTTCTGCACTAGCCAAGTGCAGTGAGGCCGTTCTCGCCGAATTGAGGTCTGACTTTGATGTATATTGGGGCCTCGAGGAAACGAGGGTTAGCAGCGCAGTGGCGCATACCGTGAGTGTCGAGAGAGCCAGAAGCGAGGAGCTAGCTGCCAGGTTAGCTCAGGCGGAGGCCGACAGGCTTGCCCAATCTGAAGCCGCCAGGTTGGCTCAGGGCGAGCTGAGGATCAAAGAGCAAGAGCTCCAGAGTGCGGGGGCAGAGATGGGACTGGCCTTCATCGCTCGTGACCAGGCTGTTGAAGACACCAAGGAAGCGAGGAAAGCCGAGGTGGCAGCCAAGCTAGACGCCCATGCTCTACAACGCAAACTTGATCGGTCCCATGAGGTAAACCGATATCTCTTTCTGGACCAAAAAAATTTGATGGGTGCTCAGGTGGAGATATCTCGTAAATATTACGCAGACCTCACTGGTATTAATTCTTTATTGGTCGACTTATCGCAGCAGCAGGCGGAACTCAGGTTGGCGGCACTGAAAGATAGACTGGCGGATGCGGAGAAGTTAAAAGCAAAGTACCAGAAGCAGGTGGACGTTCTTTCTGCGGAAAGTTATAGGTCTGGTTGAGAGAATAGAGAATTTGAAAACCAGGCTGAGGTGGTGATACCAGACCAATTTGACGATCAAAAAGGCATCAAGAGGGACCACTACTCCATCAAGTACTATATGCAGCAGCTCGGGGACGAGATCATTTATATATATCCAGCTGACGTGCTGGAGATGCTTGCTGCGGAAAAGGATGGGCCCTCTACATCTGCCCCTAGTGCCACAGAGCTTATCCCTGCTTCTGGTCCGCCAGATCGAACTCCGGAAGCCCCGGACATTCAGCCTAGCCTCAGGGTCTCAACCGGTGAAGGGTCTGGCGCGGTCGTCGTATCCAGTGATGAATCTAATCTGGCCACGCCACCCTTCTCCGAGGCTGGTCCAAGCACTGGGGTTGGCCGCGCTTCCTCGAACGGAGGTAACTAGGACCCCCCAATTCTGTATATTTGTAAAGCTAATCGTTCATTGTAACCCTTCGAATAAATGATAAAGGACGCCCCATCATTTTTAGACTGCTTTCTTTCACATCCAACCATTTGTTTAACTGACTGTAAGGACTCGATTCTGGATTATTAGTGAGCCTTCCTCGGGTCATGATTACTTGGAATGGCTTCGGACATAGGGGTGCAAGCTTTGGCTCATCCAGTTTTGCAGAAGTATAACTCTCGTTATAACTTGTTTTGGCAGAGTTCGACCCTCGCATGTGGCTAGATTTCTCCGACCCCAAATGGGACCGTGCTCGGAGCCAGCTCCAAGGGTTGGTCGACCATTGCTTAGACCCGTCGTTGCAGAGGAGAAGGCCCGGGCTTGGCTCTTATCGGGAACAAATAGGGCATTATCATTCTGACGTCTCCTTAAGAGTTCACTCTAAACCTTCGCCTCGCCAGTAGGGCTCCTGAGTGTTCACCGCCATTATCCGCCTACTTTGTATTTTTAGGACATAATAAATAGGCTTCAATCTTGATTCTTGCTTTCATGTTTGATTTGTTTCTGGACTACTTCCAATGGGTAGACTCCAAATCTGTTCATATCCTGACCATGCAAGGATAGATTTTTCCCTGGCTAGTCTGTTTCCTTTTAACTTTCCGTGTAGCCAAAACACTCCTTAGGGAGGATCTACTTCCAACGGGTGGATTCTGACCCTGCCTTCCTTTAGTGTTTTGTGTAGCTAAGAGCGTTCCTACGGGGGTCCGCTGGCTAGCTTTTTGGTCACCACACCCCTTTTTCCTTTGTACGTTTTCTTGGGTCATCGACAAGTGTCTAGTCTGCATGATTCGACTCCCCGAGTACAATCGTTTTCGAGTTTTGCTGGCGGGTTTTTGGTGCGCAACTATCTCCTCTTCGCACGTTTTCTTGGGTCGTCGACGAGCGACGTGAGTCCCAGAGTGCG
>JXTB01000380.1:357320-404607 GCA_002914805.1 Parasponia andersonii
TACTAAAATTAAATGCGAAAACTAAATGTTAAATGTGCTGAATTAATGAGTGAGAAATAGAGATTTGTGATCAAATGGCAAATATTAGAAATGCAAACAGGAATGTAAATAATAAGTAGAAAATACTGAGATCTAATCAAGTGAATGTAAATCAGTGGTATGGATAAGCTGGGATAAATGAATCCTCCTTGGTTGCAAATCTGGGTTTCGTTGCTGCAGCAACGCTATAGCAAAATTCACTCCAGTAACCAAAAATTTACTCTATACATATTAATCTTCCGAATTTAATATGTGTTAAGTTCTTCAATCCAGATTTGACATATTCCTATGCTAATCCAGTTTTCAAAACATCATTTATAGCATCCATTCTCAATGGGTTTGCAAGGTAACAATATATTTCTATATCATTACTAATTTAAAGATCTATTAACAAGATGATTAAATCATGCATTATCCAAGTTAAATCCAACTAAGATTAACCTTTCCAGATTTAATCCCAATTTGTTTATCCTAAATATTGTTGGCCAAGCAATAAAAAGGAATAATGATGAAGCTCACTTGAATAACTAGAGTAAAAATACCATAAACGTTGAAAACAACTTTAACCCATCATTACAACCTTGGATTCATCACAATCCCAGCTAAGGAAACTTAGCTCATAGTCTGAAATGTAAAAACAAGTATCCTAAAATATTCCATTGATTACTGAAAATTCAAGAAAAAGATGAAGAAATAAATATGAAGAAGGCTAAAAGAAGTAAGAAATCGCTAGCTGGATGATGGAGGGTTAGCCCCTTGCAGCCGCCAGTATGTCTCCTTCTTTGTCCTCTTTTTTTTTCGCTGTACTATCTTTTCTCTCTCCTTTCTTTCCTTTTTCGTGTAACCTTCAGCTCAGCCGCCAGTCTCCTCTCCTCTTTCTACAGTACTCTTTTCTTCTTATATTAGGGTAAGTGAGGTACCCTAGTACACATGTCAGCCAAATAGAGGAGTGAGGACCACTTTTCTCTATTTTCCCTTAGCTGGTACTCACTAATAGCTGTCAGCACCAGCTGCACAAAATTCAAGCCAGCTGTCCAAAACAAACTCCTGCTGGAATTTAAATCAGCTGCTCAGCATTGCTCCGGGACATTGCTGCAGCAAAGTTTCTTCCAGCTTTCACCTGAATTCGGCTTCCCTTCTAAATATCACCATTTAATCCCTGCGAAGTTTTAAGACCGAATTTCATCAATTCAAATAGGAATTAGTGCAAGTAAGATAGATTTTAGCTAGATTAGATCCTAAATATTTGAAATAACAATACTAAAATAAAGAAAAGAAATGAACCTAAACTACACAATTTATTCTTTAAAAACAACTAACCTAAGACTGAAAACACACAAGATAACTCTATTTTCATAGAGTTATCAGGTTGTAATGATGGATTAAAGTTGTTTTAATTGTTTATGGTATTTTCCTCTAGTTCGTTCAAGTATGCCTCACTATTATTTCCTTTTGTTGCTTGGCCATCAACATTTAGGATAAATAAATTAGGATTAATTCTAGAAAGATTAATCTTAGTTGGACTTAGCTTGAATGACGCATGATTCAATCATCTCTTTAGTAGATCTTTGAACTAGTAATGGTATAGGAATATATTGTTACCATGCAAACCCATTGAGAATTGATACTATAAATGATGTTTGACAACTGGGTTAGCATAGGAATATGTCAAATCTGGTTTAAAAGAACCTTAAACATATTGAATTCGGAACATTAATATGTACAGACTGAATTTTCAGTTACTGGTGTGATTTTGCCATAGGCGTTGCTGCAGCAATTAGACCCAGATTTGCAACCAAGGAGGATTCAATAATCCCAGCTTATCCACACCACTGATCCACAATCACTTGATTAGATCTCATTATTTTCTGCTTAATATTTACTTTTCTGCTTGCAACTTTAAATTGTTGCTATTTTATTACAAATCTTTATTTCTCATTCGTTAAACTAGCTTGTTTGACACTTAGATTTTACAAATAATTTTGGTAATCAATCCCTGTGGAGACGATACTCACTCACTACTATATTACTTGTTTCGGCACGTGCACTTGCGTAGCTATTGTAAAATCAACAACAGCGGCCTTCTCCCGATATCAAGTGGTTGACGGAGTGTCCCATCCCTTCAAGTACTTCGCCCTGCCCTTGGCTCTTTTGAGGCACTTTTCTTTTTCCTCTTGATCGTGGGTCGGCTCTGGCCTACCCACAATGGTCAGCACTATCCTGAGGGTCTGCTCTCCCGACCCAGAGGCCTGGGCCTGCTTCCCTTTCTCAGTCCTGGCAGTGTCTTGCTGCGGCTGGGCTTCATCGGTTTTCACGTACTGCTTCAACCTGCCAGCGTGGATCACCAACATGACCTGAGCATAAAGATTGCGGCAGTGGACGGTATCGTACCCGAAATCTTTGTGGAACTGGCAGTACCTGTTCCTATTCTTCATATGCTCCGGGACGCCAGATTTGGGTGGGTCATTGAAAATGCCCCTGTCTCTGTTTTGGAGGTAGATCACATCGATCGGCGTGTTGAGCTCGTACTTGGGCAGAGGATCACGGGTCGTCTTCCTCCTCTTGCCTCCCTCCAGACCGTCTCGGGCGGGGACTTCCTGCTTCGGGGTCGGCACTTGGCCCGGTGAGGGCCTCTTCATCCCTTGTGGGGCCGGGGGTTGTACTGACGTCGTTATTACTGTGGCAGAGGTCTTGGGCGCCTTCTGATGGCTTTCCAACACCCTGAATACCCTCTCTGACTTGGCCTGGACGTCCGCCATATCGTACGGAAGATTTAGAAGGAGGTGGTCCGATAGTATTGATCCCTGCTGCAGGCTCCGGATGAACGAGCCTGCGGCTTGGACCGAGTCTGCATTATGGACCAGTGACATTATCTCAAGGAAACGCGAAAGGTACTCCCGCGGGGATTCATCTGCGGCCTGCTCCAAACGGTCCAGGTCTCGCATGGTTTTTTGTTGTCTTCGGACGCCTGTGTACTGTTTCAGGAAAAGTCTGCAGAAGTCTTCGAATCCATTTATGGACTTTTCTGGGAGCTGCCTGAACCATAACAGGGCCGGTCCCATAAGGGTCGTAGAGAAAACTTTGCAAGTCACAGCCTCATCCCTGGTCTCTAAGGCCATCTTCTGCTGGAAGTGGTATATGTGGTCGAGGGGGTCAGTTTTTCCTTCGAACGGCCTGAAGGTCAGGGTCGTGAAGTCTCTCGGCCTGGGTTCCATCTGGATCCAGTCGGCGAAGGCCGTCCGGTTGATGCCTCGCACAGTTTGTTCTGCCAGATCATCGGGGGTCTGGCTATGATGGTTGCCGAGTCTCTTACCCAACTCCGCCATCATCTCTTGCTTCCAGTCGGGGGGCGTACCCCCAGGGCTTTCATGGTGTCTTCCGCCCGTTGCCCCCCTGGTTTGAAAAGGTCTCGACTGGCTTTGCCATACCCCCTGCATTCGTGACCCGGACGAGGCGGGAGCTTCTCCCCGCGGTTGGCTTCCGAACTCTTGTTGGACTTCTTCGTCGAAATCTTCCCTCTGCTGGGTCCTATCTTCACTTGCTAGCAAACTCTCGAGGCGAGCATTATCTCTGCGTACCTCTGCGACCTCGTCCCTTAGACCCAGGATGGCCTCGTGGGCCATCTCTGCCTTTCTGTTTGCTTCCGCCAGGGCGGCAAGCATCTGATCCAGCTTCTGCCCCAGATCTGGTCGTTCTTCTCGGGAGCTTCCTTCGGCGTTGGGACGTGTGCTCCTGGTTGTCATTCTTGAGGGTGCATCAGATGTTGTATGGCTTTTTTGTTCGGAGAGAGCATGGTCGCGAGTTTTTTACTCTTTTTTTCCACGCTCAACTCTTTCCCACAGACGGTGCCAAACTGTTGGAGCGGTTTCACACCAGCCATCCACGTGTCTCGAACTGCTGACGCTGTATTCTCCAACTGTCCACGTGTCCTTGCTGTCTCAAAGCTCTCTGAACTCCAAACAAGATCGGAGAGGCGGGGGTGACTACCTGCAAAGACTATCCGATGCTTAAGTCAGTGGTTTATCTTTGATACAGGATAGCAAGGAAAAATTTTCGGTATCTAAAACTCTCTGTTTTTCGTTTTCAGACTCTTATATATATATATATATATATATATATATATATATATATATATATATATAATCCTGAGATAGTGAACCGCGTCGCTTTCCATCTCAGGACTGAGTACCTTTCACCTCGAAATCTTTTTTAGCAGTCACAGGCCGAGATTTCGGCGATCTCCTCTGTACTGCCATGGCCTGGTTTTCGTCGCCTCTTTCGGCTTCAATCTGTCAGGAGTAAGATATGGGTAAATCGCTGTTCTGTCAGGACGGCTTGTCCCTGGCATGCACTTACCCAGAATCGCATTAAATGCTCTGTCTGGGTCTGGAGCCGTGAGTCGCTTTCCACTGTATCCGGTCGGAAGCCCCCCCCAGCTGTCGAGGTTAGGGTCAGACTGGGCCAAACCGTCTGGGGTCAGTGATGGACTCGGCCCTAATCTCGGACGACCCAAAGGCCGATTGTGAGATCACGTGCGATCCGCGTGGCCTTCCTTGTGACATAAGGTTCGGGAACGGGTCCCACACTAACTACCCGGTTATCATTTGATTGGTACTAATGTGGTAGTACTAAAATACGATAGTCTAACATAGATTATGCCAGTTGATTATTACATAGTACACTATGTTAATACAAACTACACCAAATTTGAAACAAAATGATTTTAAAATAATTTTTTTTAAATGGTTATCGTGTAGCAACTTACTATATTACATTTGTTGTACTTTATTTTTATATCGAGTAATGCTATGGATGTTTATTTTTTACACAAAAAATTTGTACTAAATAATATGACATAATTTTTAACTACATAGTTAAACAGTACGATTCCATGTACTTTTAAATAAGGTTTGGTTAAAAATTATGCCATCTCGTTTATGCAAATTTTTACATTAATTATGAGTATTTTTAGTATTACACTTTTGAATTAGATATCAGGTTGTAATACTATTTGTACTAATATGATAATACTATAATATTATGGAACTGATACAAATTATTCCAATTGATTATTTATATGTCGGGTGAGCTGAAAAAAAAAATCCTGAAATTTGAGTGTTATATAATTTTAATCTTAAATTTTGGACTCTGTAAAATAATACTCTCAGATTAAGAATTTTTAAAAATTAATACCATGAATTGATTTTTTGGACTAATTTTAGTAACAAAAAGATAAGAATATTCTCTATTAAAATTAGATTAGTCTTAATTATTTTTCTTAATTTTGAGGATATTATTATTTTTTATTAGTAAAAATTATTCAAAAAATCAACTTAGTGTATTCATTTTTCAAAAATTCTTAATTTCAAGTTATTATTTTATAGAGTATAAATTTTAGAGTATAGAATATTTTTTTGAAATTTACCCATTATATCTGAATGCATCACCCTGACAGTATTAGATACCCTAAATAACTCAGTGTGTCGCATTGACAGTGGTAGATATGATATAAAACTTTAATAAATAAAGTAAGATACCCTGAATCGACCTTCTTTTTTTCGGTTGTTGAATGGAAATATACTGTTAAGCAGTTTTGTAATACCGATTTCCTTCCAATTTATCAATCCTC
Source organism: Parasponia andersonii (assembly GCA_002914805.1). Classification (NCBI taxonomy): domain Eukaryota; kingdom Viridiplantae; phylum Streptophyta; class Magnoliopsida; order Rosales; family Cannabaceae; genus Trema; species Trema andersonii. The sequence goes on from JXTB01000380.1 coordinate 362,989, forward strand.
AAAATTAATGCTAGTGTTTTGCAATCCGTTTCAATATTAATCATTTTATGAAACTATTATTGAGCAAGAAGTTAAAACTTCTTGGGGGGGGGGGGGTGCTTTGGATGAAATTTTACTAACCCACTCTAATAATAAGACTTCATAAAAACCCTTTGGAATAAGATACCTTTCGCTTGCAAATAAAGCAAAGAACTTTTTCTTTTCTTTTTCCTTGATATTTTACAAGGAGAATCACTTTTCTACTTTTTCAGGTCCCTTTTTTTTCTCCCCCCCCCCTAATAATTAATAAAATAACAAATAAGATTATTTTACAAATTCCATTTCCTCCCTCCCACCGCCTTAAAATATTTTTCCGGGAGAATATTATAATTATTATTAGCCTGCTTCGGACTACAGGTTACAACCCGCATTATACCATTTTCCATCCCAAGTGACACTATACAAACACAAAACCATCTCATCTCTCTCTGTCTTCTTCTCTCTCTCTCTCTCTCTCTCTCTATAACCTTCCATAGCCTTACAGATTCTCAGAGCTCCGTCGGCCATGGCGGAGGCCTTGGCCAAGCTTGCCGATGCTCTCTTCTTTGCCAAAAACGACAACAAGTCCATGTCGTCGTCCATCGATCTATTCCACAACCTTCGTTCCCACGATGACTCCCTCAGGCCGGGCCTCGAAAAGCTCTATCTGATTCTCAAATGCGGCGTCGACGCCTCCCCTGCCGGAGACGCCAAGCTAGGGCTTCAATCATGGAACGAGTCTCAGATTCAGGAAGTCTGTTCGCTCGCGTCTGCGATCGCCTTCGCTTCTCGATCTCTCTCCGGTACTTTGCTTCATTCCGTTTTCTCTCTATAGAACTGGTTTTGATTACTCGTTTTCGTATTGAATTATTGAGATGAGAATTCGAACACTGTTTTCTGATTTTCGAGATTCTGAAAACAGAGTTCCCAGCTAGAAGCAGTACTTAGTTACTAGTCAGTTAGTTAGTGTGCGAAGTAGTTATATTGCTATTTTCAAAATTGTTTTTGAAATTGGTAATTACGCTTAAGAAATTCGAAATGAGATGGTCTATATACTTGAGTTTTTGTGTTTGATGTCATTTTTCTTTTCTTTTCCCTGAATAGTGGAGCAAGTGGACGCGGTTGTTCTTGCGATTGTACAGAAATCAGTGGAATTTGCTGTATGTTATCTGGAACGATCAGAATTTGGCAGTGATGATTTAAGTATTCAGGTTAGCAACTTTTGTTGGTTCTCAGTAGTTTCTAATCGCTTTTATTTTGTTTGTTTATTTTTTTTCTTTCCACAGTTATTTGAATTGTATTTTTGGCTATACCGATACTATTAAGCTGGTTAATTACCTTGTCTTTACCCAAATTGTGTGCATCAAGTATTTTATGGAAATAGAGTTCTGATTATGCTTTATACTGGGATTGACAGTGTGTTTCAGGTCATGTTTGTATTACTGTGTTTATAGTCTGTGTCGAAATAGCTAAACCTTTGGACGACCCTTTAATCGGTTGAAATTAGACAAACTCCAAGTCTCTGATTCAAGTACAACTGCATTGCCAATGTTAATGATTCATCGAAAAATAAAGTCTCTCTTTTTTATTTTTTTTAAATGATTAGGAGACTCTAATTCATTCATTTGTTTGCTTCTTGTATCCAATATTCATTTTACAATTTTAGGTTGTCTAAATCTTTATTTGCTATTTCAGAATAATATGGTGCAGCTTTTAGAAACAACATTGGTTGATGGAACAGATAAGGTACCTGAGGCAGTGCAACCTTCATCTGTAAATAGCCTGTTAGAGTTGCCAGTGGTTGCCAGTAATTCTGGTGGTATCAAGTTTGATAACCGCATTAAGTGCAATCTTCAAGGTATTAATTTTTCTTTTTCTTGCACACTATCTGGTGGATAAATTGTTGAGGAGGAGGGGCAATTAACACTTTGTTTATCTCATGGTTGTGTTGCCTCAGGAGGTGCTACTTGCTCGAGGGAGGAGAAGGTGGTTGATCGGATTTTTTTGACATTAGCTTCTGAGTGCATACAGGCTGATAAACAGACTGGATTAACTGAACCTGTCTTCCCCGTGGATTTAAAAAAATTGGTCTTTCTATCTCAGCATTGGGCTGTTGCTCATGTCGAATGCATTTGTCGGTTGATTTTGGTCTGCAGAGAACTGATTGTTCTCCCTGATTTGTTTGATGAGAAGATGGCTGGTTCAAACTTCCGCAAGAGACTGACGCTCAGTTTGAGGATTTTAAAGCTACTTGGAAGTTTTACAAAGAACATCCCATATATTGAATATGATAACTCATTGATCCAAGCTATTGCTTCTTTTGCTGATACACTGCCATTCTTATTTAGACCTGGATTTGAATTTGTTAATAACCATGCTGCTGTTGAGGGTAGCTTTGAGAGTCTTGTTCTGTTGCTATTGGAAGAATTTTTTGAACTTTCTCGTGTTATTTTTTGCAACAGCTATGTTTTCCTGAATATTCAAGCTTGCATAATAGCTTCTATATTGGACAGTTTGGATTCTTCTGTTTGGAGATATAACAAGTTGGCTGTCAACCTGAAGGTCCCACTAGCTTATGTTCCTCGAAGTGTTATTTACATATTGAAACTCATTCATGACCTCAAAAGGCAAACTAACCGAGCTCTTAGCTGGAAGGAGTTGGACATAGAGATTAGTGGTGAAAGGGTTGATGTACCTACTGAGTTACCTTCTTGCCATGTTCGTTTGGAGAAAGTTCCTTTGCTTAAGAGGTACACATTTGAGCAACTGTTGGAGATGATATTCCCTTCCTCTAATCAGTGGTTGGACGATCTGATGCATGTTATCTTCTTCCTTCATTCAGAGGGTATAAAATTAAAGCCAAAAGTGGAGAGATCATATTCTAGTGGTGCAAAAACTAGTAGCAATTCTGAAGTTGAAAATGCAATTTGCCATGAAGATGAGGCACTTTTTGGAGATCTTTTCTCTGAAAGTGGTCGCTCTGTAGGATCTATAGATGGCAATGAACAGCTGCCTGTTGCTGTCAATTCCAATTCTAGCCACTGTAACATGCCCATTGAAGCTGCTATTGAATTGTTAAGCTTTCTTAAAGCCAGCATCTTTTCTCCTGAATGGCATCCGTCTCTTTTTGAAGATGGCTGCAAGAAGCTGAGCAGAAATCATGTTGATATATTACTCTCCATACTCCTATGTCAAGATGAAAGGACTTCTGATAGCTGTTACCCTTCGCATGAAGAGAAAAAGACTGGCCATGTACAAGAAATTTGCTTTGAGCTCTTGCAGGATCTTCTAACACGGCATGCTTTGCCTGATTCACTAGAAGAGTACCTTGTTGAGAAAATTTTGCACACTGAAAATGATATGTTTGTTTACAATGATCAGACCCTAACTTTACTGGCTCACACTCTTTTCTGTAGGGTGGGTACAGCTGGTAGCAAATTGAGAACCCTGATTTTCAGGAAATACGTGGATTTTATAGTTGAGAAGGCAAAAGCTCTTTGTTTAAAATATCCTAGCCTGAAGGACATTCTTGGTGCCCTTCCCTCCTTGTTTCATATTGAGATTCTCCTTATGGCATTTCAATTATCATCTGAAGAAGAGAAGGCAAGTCAAGCAAACTTAATAGTTTCTTCCCTCAAAACAATTGATGCTCCAGCAGCAGGCTTTGACAGCACACAATTATCATGCTGGGCTTTACTGGTTTCAAGGTTGATTTTAGTTCTTCGTCATATGATATTTTACCCGCATACTTGTCCTTCATCGTTGCTTTTACATGTCCGTTCTAAGTTAAGAGAATCCCCGCACTCATGTTCACGTCTACCTAATTATGTCAATGATCATTTATCATCTTGGGCTTCAATTGTTGTAAAGAGTGTAATGGGTGCATGTTTTGAGGAAGAATCTATCACCACTAGCTTGATCAATCAATTGATTGATGTTTCATCCGTCAGTCGTTCAGTTTCTAAAGTTGGTATGGCTATTGGTTTCTTATCCTTGAGTTCGAATGAGATATTCTCGATCATTTCATCAATTCTGGGATTCTGGAAAGGTGGCCGGGCTACTGTGGTGGAGGATCTAATTGTTGAAAGATACATTTTCCTGCTTTGTTGGGATTTTTCCCCCGTGGGTTTTGCATCAGACCAAGTGCTTTCTTTGTGGAGTGAAACACGGATTCCTGAAAGTTCTAACATGGCAGATTTGTTTTTCTTCAGCCACTCAATTCTAGGCCATTGTGATGCCCTTGGCAAGTGTCCTAATTTTGCTGAAGTTGTACTTCGCTTACTTCAGCAACTGAATTCTGAACATATGTCTGAGGACATTGAGGAATTAGACTGGGATTTCTTGAGAAATGGGATGTGGCTTTCTTTGGTGTTATGCTTACTTAATGATGGCATTCAGAGACATGGAATGAAGAATACAATTTCTGAAGCGGGGTCAACCTGGACTGCAAGTATCTCTAAGGAAGATGAGTATAAAATTCTTGCCGAGGATCTTATGTCATCCATGATGGAGGCTGGCCAAGTTGCAAGGTTGGTAAGGCTGTTGTCATCTTTGTTGAAGAGATATTTATGCATTCTTCAGAAGTCTTTTCTAGCTACATTTGATAATAGTGAGAAGGATGCTGGTAGATTTTCACATTTGTTGCTTCTAAAGCATACTGGATTTGAGAAAGGCCTTCTAGATGAGATTGAGAAGATCCACACTAGTTCTGCCCAGTTGGAGTCCGTTTTTAACCTCTTACCTAAGTTGGATGCTATTATTGATCAAAGAGCTTCCGGAGATTCTAATTTCTCCTGCGAATTTATATTGCATGGCTTTCCCTTTAATCTTCAAGCGCCTACTGGAATCCTTCTTTCTTGTCTTCTTAGAATAAGAGGGATTATTTCTGTTTTGGACGGGATTCTCAAAATAGAAGATATGAAAGGGCATGTCTGCTTTGGGACCGAGGTACTTCGTCAGATCCTTGATAGTGTAATGACTATCAAGTTTGATAAGATCTTTGAAAGCAGTCATGACAAGTGTGATGCTATTTACCATAGCTTGGTTGCGGGACAAGGAGGATCAGACTATTCCAATTTATTTTTACTGGCTCACATGGAGGGATTTTTAAGGGACATAACTGTGAGGGGAGTAAGTGACAGCAGCATTCATGAGTGCATAATTACCAAGGCTATTGATACCATGGATAGCCTCAGGAAAGATCCTTCTAAGTTTGGCATTTTCAAATTTTACCTTGGCATGGAAGATACTTCAGAGAAGCTGAAGGAGCTCTTTGAGTTCCAGCGTGGTGATTTGTTGGTTCTAGTTAATTCTCTGGATAATTGTTTCTATGAATCGGTTAATGTGAAGGTTCTCAACTTCTTCCTTGATTTGCTAGCTGGAGAGTTATGTACTGATCTCAAACAGAAAATACAAAATAAATTCCTTGGCATGGACATGATTTGCCTGTCAAAGTGGTTGGAAAAAAGACTTTTAGGTTGCATAACAGAATCTTCAGGTGGAGTCAGCAGTGGAAAAGGATGTTCTGTTCCTGTCAGAGAATCAACCATGAGTTTTATTTTGTGCGTTGTATCCTCTCCTGAACCGCAATCAAGAAAACTGCAGTCTCACATTTTTGAAGCTGTGCTGGAATCTCTCCATCTTGCATTTCTGCAATTTGATAGTCATGGAGCCAAGTCCTTTTTCCAATTTACTGTACAACTATCTAAAGGGGAAAATTCGATGAAATTGCTATTGAAGAGGACTGTGATGCTGATAGAGAAGCTGGTTGGCGATGAACGTTTGCTTCCGGGGCTAAAGTTCCTTTTTGGTTTTCTTGAGACTGTTTTGAGTGACTGTGGCTCTGGGAGGAGTACCCCAGAAAGGTGTTCAGGGAAGTCTCTGTCCAGTAATACCCTTGCTATTGGACCTATCACTCCTAGGGCAGCAAGCTCAAGGAAGAATTCTGAAATGTTGGTTCTTTCTGCTAATCAAGAAGGAGGATCCACGGCTCTCGAGTGTGATGGAACTTCTGTAGATGAGGATGAGGATGATGGAACTTCTGATGGTGAGGTGACCAGCTTAGATAAGGACGAGGAAGAGGACTGTAACAGTGAAAAGGCCCTTGCTTCTAAAGTTTGCACATTTACATCCAGTGGTAGCAATTTCATGGAACAACACTGGTACTTTTGTTATACATGTGATCTGACTGTTTCAAAAGGTTGTTGCTCTGTGTGTGCAAAAGTTTGTCATCGTGGTCACCGTGTTGTTTATTCTCGTTCAAGTCGTTTCTTTTGTGATTGTGGAGCTGGGGGTGTTAGAGGCAGCAGTTGTCAGTGCTTAAAACCGCGCAAATTCACTGGAAGCAGCAGTGGACCAGTCCGAACTGCTAATAATTTTCAGTCATTTTTACCATTTCCAGATGATGGAGACCAGCTGCCAGAAAGTGATTCAGATCTTGATGAGGACACTAATACAGATATAGATAATCCAACACGGTTATATATTCAAAGAGAGCTTCAAGATGGGATCCCGTTGTTGCTTGAAGAACTTGATTTTGAAGGCCGGGTACTAGAGCTTTGCTCTTCGTTGTTGCCTTCTATTACTATTCAAAGGGATTCCAATTTGTCCAAAGACAATAAGGTCATTCTTGGTAAAGACAAGCAGCTTTCATGTGGTGTTGATCTCTTGCAATTGAAGAAGGCATATAAAAGTGGATCACTTGACTTGAAGATAAAGGCAGAGTATTCGAACGCCAAGGAACTTAAATCACATTTAGCTAGTGGGTCTCTTGTTAAATCTTTGCTTAGTGTCACTACTCGAGGGCGACTTGCTGTTGGAGAAGGCGACAAGGTTGCTATATTTGATGTTGGCCAGTTAATTGGACAAGCCACAATTACACCTGTGACAGCAGACAAAACCAATGTTAAGCCTCTATCTAAGAATGTTGTCCGCTTTGAAATTGTGCATCTTACTTTCAATTCTGTGATAGAGAATTACCTTGCTGTAGCGGGCTATGAAGACTGTCAGGTGCTCACATTGAATTCTCGTGGTGAGGTGACTGATCGTCTTGCCATTGAACTTGCACTGCAAGGAGCATATATTAGACGGGTAGACTGGGTTCCGGGTTCTCAAGTTCAGTTGATGGTGGTTACCAACAAGTTTGTCAAAATATATGATCTGTCCCAGGATAACATGAGTCCTGTACACTACTTCACCTTACCTGATGACATGATTGTTGATGCAACACTTTTTGTGGCTCAGAGAAGGATGTTCCTGTTTGTTCTTTCAGAACAGGGAGGTTTATACAGACTAGAGTTGTCAGTGGAAGGTAGTGTTGGGGCTACACCATTGACCGAAAAAATTCAAATACAGGGCAGAGACATACATGCAAAGGGCTCATCTTTATACTTCTCAACAACTTATAAGTTACTTTTCGTGTCCTATCAAGATGGAACTACCCTGATAGGTAGACTAAGCCCCGATGCTACATCTCTGAGTGAGACATCTACTCTTTTTGAGGAAGAACAAGATGGTAAATTGCGCTTGGCAGGACTACACCGTTGGAAAGAGCTGCTGGCTGGTAGTGGATTATTTGTTTGCTACTCCAGTGCAAAATCAAATTCTGCTCTTGCTGTATCCATTGGAGCTAATGAGTTATTTGCTCAGAACATGCGGCATGCAGTAGGTTCAACCTCACCTTTGGTTGGCGTAACGGCTTACAAGCCTTTATCTAAAGATAAGATCCATTGTCTTGTCTTACATGATGATGGTAGCCTTCAGATATACTCACATGTTCCAGTTGGAGTTGATGCTGCTGCAAATTTGACGGTAGAGAAGGTTAAAAAATTGGGTTCTGGTATTCTCAGCAATAAGTCTTATGCTGGTGTGAATCCTGAATTCCCTCTGGATTTCTTTGAGAAGACAGTGTGCATTACTGCAGATGTGAAATTGGGCGGTGATGCCATCCGAAATGGTGATTCTGAAGGAGCAAAACAGAATTTGGCATCTGAAGATGGCTATTTGGAAAGCCCCAGCCCAGCAGGCTTTAAGGTATTGTTCCTAGACTTGGTTTATTTGTCTATTTATTTATTTATTGTTTGGTTTTTCTTGTCTAGCTGGGTTCTTTATTTGTTTATTTATTTATTTTTATTATCATTCTTATTATTATTATTTTACCATCTATAAAAGGGTTATTTAGTTGTTTGCCTTTTATTGTGTCATTTGGCTTTCGTTCTATTTTATTTTTTAAAATGTTTGGTCCACGATTTCTGTTATGTGAGAATTTTTTTTTTCCTGCTTTTTCTTGTTGTAAATTGCGAAAGTGTCATGAAGGATGCCCGTGACTTCTTAGCAAACTGCTTTTCTATTCTAGCTCAAGCAATTTTAGTGATTTAAGAGTATCTAGTGTTGGAGCTGAATCTCATTAAATCTTAGCAATAGCGAATCATCTCTTGATTCTTACTAAAGAAAAAATGAGTTTGTTGTTCAATGCTTGTTGCAGTGATTGTATATTCGTAGTACATCTGATGTCCTGGTTTGGTGATGGTGCTTTTAACAATTGGGATCTGGGAACTCCTTAAAATGTTGGGAAAAGGAGAAAACTTAATTTATCTTTGTTTTTTGGGTGGATCCCTGGTTCCCTCTCTCTCATTGCACTCTAGTTCTCTTTTTCACTAAATCTTTGTTTCTTATTTATAAAAGAAGTTATGGTGGTGATATGTCCTATTGAACTAATTGTTTCTCTGGATGTTTCTTGTCAGCTTATGCTTGGTCTATTTCAGTTAGTTTCACTGAGAAATTCATTTAACCAATAGTGTATACCTGGCTTCTTATTCTTTATACTTTCACCACTTTTTCATGGTTTGTTCACTGTGATTGTGATACTGCTTCTATTTTTCACCCCTTTGTCTTAATATTTTCTGGTTATGGTAAATTTCTTTTTTCCCCCCCCCCCCCCTCCCCTCTTATTGTTTTGCAGATATCCATCTCCAATTCAAGCCCTGATGTTGTCATGGTTGGTTTTCGTTTGCATGTGGGTAATACATCTGCAAATCATATTCCTTCTGAAATAAATATTTTCCGGAGGGTTATCAAATTAGATGAGAGCATGCGATCTTGGTATGATATACCATTTACAGTTGCTGAATCACTCCTTGCTGATGAAGAGTTTACAATCTCTATCGGGCCAACTTTCAATGGCTCCACACTGCCAAGAATTGACTCTCTTGAAGTTTATGGTAGAGCTAAGGATGAATATGGCTGGAAAGAGAAAATGGATGCTGTACTGGACATGGAAGCTCGTGTGTTGGGTTGTAATTCCGTACTTTCTGGATCTGGTAGAAAACGGCGATCTATGCAGTCTGCCCCTGTTCAGGAGCAGGTCGTTGCAGATGGTCTCAAGCTCCTTTCGAAGCTTTATTTGTTGTGTAAGTCTCAAGGATGCTCGAAGGTTGAGGAAGTACATTTGGAACTAAGCAAACTCAAGTGCAGGCAGTTACTAGAGAAGATTTTTGAAAGTGATCGGGAACCATTGTTGCAGGCCGCTGCTTGCCGGGTGTTACAGGCTGTGTTTCCCAAAAAAGAAATATATTACCAAGTAATTTCATAATGCCATGGCTTTATATCATTCTAAGCATGCCGTTGTACTTATTTGATCATTCGTTCACAAACTTAGAAATTGTTCAACCACTGATTAGGATATTCTTACATAGGTTAAGGACACCATGCGGCTTCTTGGAGTGGTGAAATCGACCTCTATACTCTCTTCAAGGCTTGGAGCTGGTGGTATTACTGGAGCATGTCTAATAGAAGAATTTACAACACAGATGCATGCAGTCTCTAAGATTGCATTGCACCGTCGATCTAACTTGGCTACTTTTCTTGAAACAAATGGTAGTTGCAAATTTGCAGTACTATTATATGTATTTTGACTTCTTATATGCACTTCTTGTGGACATAGCCAAATTTTATGAAGCATGAATGATGTAGTTGTGAAGTTTTGGAGTCCTGAAATGGTGAAACTGTGAATATTATTAGTTCAACTTTAGGTTCCTTGTCCATCTTAATTTTTAAGATTTCTTTGCATGTCCAAGCGAATGGTGCTAAGGTATTGATGTGGCTTATGTGATGGCATTTTTAGTTAGATACTGCTAGCATGACCTTCTAAAGCCTCATGCACGGTGTCATATTTTATAGGTTCTTTTGTATGATGTATCTAAGTTAAACATTTATTCTCCTTCTTCTATTGTTATTGTCTTCTTGTTTAATGTCTGATGCTATTATTCAAATGGCTGTGTGGTGCGAGGTGTCAATTCTAGTCATTTTCTGGGTGATTTGTCAATTGCTTTTCATTCTAGTAGTGGAGCAAAGCTGTTGATCCTACTTTATGACTGTGGTTTCCATTGTTTTGAAAGGTTCTGAAGTAGTTGATGGCCTTATGCAAGTACTTTGGGGAATATTGGACTTTGAGCAGCCTGACACACAAACTATGAATAACATTGTTGTGTCATCTGTTGAACTCATTTACTGTTATGCGGAGTGTCTTGCTTTACATGGGAAGGATCTAGGAGCGCACTCAGTTGCACCTGCTGTTGTCTTATTTAAGAGGCTGCTCTTTTCCCCTAATGAAGCTGTTCAGATGTCAAGCAGGTAGTTGAAAGTTTTCATATGTATTTTGATTTGAGAGTTCTGCCTGGAGGTTTTCACTGAAACTTAAATCTCTTTGTCAGCTTGGCTATATCTTCTAGGTTGCTTCAGGTTCCATTTCCAAAGCAAACCATGTTGGCCACTGATGATGCGATGGAAAATGCAGCATCGGCTCTTGTGCCTGCTGATGCAACTACTGGAAATGCCCAAGCAATGAATGAGGAAGATTCTATCAATTCATCGGTACAATACTGCTGTGATGGTTGTTCCACTGTTCCTATACTTCGAAGGCGATGGCATTGTACCATTTGTCCTGATTTTGATCTATGTGAGGCATGCTATGAAGTACTAGATGCGGACAGACTCCCCCCACCACACTCTAGAGATCATCCTATGACAGCAATTCCAATTGAAGTGGAATCATTGGGAGTAGATGGGAATGAGTTTCCCTTCACACCTGATGACACTAGTGATCAAAATATGTTGCCAGTCCCAGCTGGTTCCAGCATCCAGAATTCTGCTCCCTCAATTCATGTCCTGGAATGCAATGAATCAGGAGAATTTTCTGCATCAGTGAATGACACAGTTTCAATTTCTGCTTCAAAACGAGCTGTGAATTCTTTGCTTTTGTCTGAACTTCTTGAACAATTAAAAGGATGGATGCAATCAAATTCTGGGGCCCGGGCAATCCCCATTATGCAGCTTTTCTATAGATTATCGTCGGCTGTGGGTGGACCATTCATAGATGTCTCAAAGCCTGAAAGCTTGGATTTAGAGAAATTAATCAAATGGTTTTTGGTTGAGATTAATCTTAACCAACTTTTTGATGTCAGTATGCGCTCTAATTTTGGGGAAGTCGCAATTTTAGTATTCATGTTCTTTACCTTGATGCTCCGAAACTGGCACCAGCCTGGCAGTGATGGATCCGCTTCAAAACCTGCTGGAACTACAGACACAGATAAAAGTATCAGCCATATTTCTGTCTCAGCTCCTGGTGCATCGACTTCCTCTGATGATCAAGAAAAGAATGACTTTGCATCCCAGTTGCTTCGAGCTTGCAATTCTCTTAGGCAACAACCTTTTGTCAATTATCTGATGGATATTCTGCAACAGCTGGTGCATGTTTTCAAGTCCCCGGCCGCTAGTCACGATAGTGGGAGTCCTGGTTCTGGTTGTGGTGCTCTGCTAACGATCCGAAGGGATTTACCGGCAGGAAACTTCTCTCCCTTCTTTTCAGACTCATATGCCAAAGCTCATCGCATAGATATTTTTGTGGACTATCACAGACTACTGTTGGAGAATACTTTTAGGCTGGTCTACACCTTGGTTCGACCAGAAAAGCAAGATAAAACTGGGGATAAAGAGAAGGTTTTCAAAATTTCTCTTGGAAAGGATCTGAAACTAGAAGGATATCAGGATGTTCTCTGCAGTTACATTAATAATTCTAATACTAGTTTTGTCAGAAGATATGCCCGGAGGCTTTTCCTGCATCTTTGTGGAAGTAAAACTCACTATTACAGTGTTCGAGACTCTTGGCAGTTTTCAAGTGAGATGAAAAAACTTTTTGAACATGTAAACAAATCTGGTGGTTTTCATAATCCTGTACCATATGAGAGAAGTGTTAAGATAGTGAAGTCCTTATCCACTATGGCTGAAGTAGCTGCTGTGCGGCCTCGAAACTGGCAGAAGTATTGTTTGAGGCATGGAGATGTTTTACCCTTCTTGATGAATGGAGTATTTTATCTTGGAGAAGAATCTGTTGTTCAGACTCTGAAGCTTTTAAATGTGGCCTTTTATACAGGGAAAGATATTGGCAACTCCTTGCAGAAAATTGAAGCTGCAGATACAGGAATCACTTCAAATAAAGCAGGTATACAATCTCTGGATGTAAAAAAGAAGAAGAAAGGTGAAGATGGACTGGAATCTGGTTCGGAGAAGTCCTGTTTGGACATGGAGTCTGCTGTTGATATCTTTACTGACAGGGGTGGAGATGTCTTAAAGCAATTTATTGATTACTTTCTACTGGAATGGAATTCAAGCTCTGTCCGTTCAGAGGCCAAGTCGGTTCTTTATGGTGTCTGGCATCACGCAAAGCAGTTAGTCAGGGAAACAATGTTGGTGGCCCTGTTACAGAAATTAAAATGCCTCCCAATGTATGGTCAGAACATTGTTGAGTATACTGAACTTGTCACGTGGTTGTCGGGAAAAGTACCTGATACCAGTTTGAAGCAACAAAATGCAGAACTTGTGGACCGATGTTTAACCGCTGAAGTAATTAGGTTTATCTTTGAGACACTTCATTCCCAGAATGAGCTTTTAGCTAATCATCCAAATTCCCGGATATACAACACTTTAAGTGGACTAGTTGAATTTGATGGCTACTATCTTGAGAGTGAGCCTTGTGTTGCCTGTAGCTCACCTGAGGTACCCTACAGTAGGATGAAGCTAGAAGGTTTGAAATCTGAAACAAAGTTCACTGACAACCGTATTATAGTGAAATGCACTGGTAGTTACACCATCCAGACAGTGACAATGAATGTTCATGATGCCAGGAAGTCTAGATCAGTGAAAGTTTTGAATTTGTATTACAATAATCGGCCTGTGGCCGACTTGTCAGAGCTGAAAAACAATTGGTCCTTATGGAAGCGTGCTAAGAGTTGCCATCTTGCTTTCAATCAAACTGAACTGAAAGTAGAATTCCCTATTCCTATAACAGCTTGTAACTTCATGATTGAGCTGGATTCCTTCTATGAGAATCTTCAAGCTTTATCTCTTGAACCACTGCAGTGCCCTCGTTGCAGTCGACCAGTCACAGATAAGCATGGTATCTGTAGCACTTGCCATGAGAATGCATATCAATGCAGGCAATGTCGCAACATCAATTATGAAAATCTGGACTCCTTCCTATGCAATGAATGTGGGTACAGTAAGTATGGTAGGTTTGAGTTCAATTTCATGGCAAAGCCAAGTTTCACCTTTGATAATATGGAGAATGATGAAGATATGAAGAAAGGATTGGCTGCAATAGAATCTGAATCAGAAAATGCTCATAGGAGGTATCAGCAACTTTTGGGCTTCAAGAAGCCTCTCCTTAAGATTGTATCAAGCATTGGGGAGAATGAAATTGATTCACAACAGAAGGACTCCGTGCAGCAAATGGTCCCATTGCCTGGACCTTCATGTAAGATAAACCGAAAAATAGCTCTTCTTGGTGTTCTATATGGTGAAAAGTGCAAAGCTGCTTTTGATTCTGTAAGCAAAAGTGTACAGACATTACAGGGGCTACGTCGGGTTTTGATGAATTATTTGCACCAGAAGAATTCTGATAACGGGATGGCTTCTTCAAGATTTGTGGTTTCCAGGTCTCCAAATAATTGCTATGGCTGTGCTAGTACATTTGTGACACAATGTCTCGAGATATTGCAGGTTTTGTCAAAGCATCCTAATTCAAAAAAACAACTTGTTGCAGCTGGCATCTTATCTGAGTTGTTTGAAAATAACATTCACCAAGGTCCTAAAACAGCTCGCATCCAAGCTAGGGCAGTTCTTTGTGCATTCTCAGAGGGTGATGTAAATGCAGTGAGTGAGTTGAACAGTTTAATACAGAGGAAAGTCATGTACTGCCTTGAACACCATCGCTCCATGGACATTGCGCTGGCCACACGTGAGGAACTGTCTTTGCTTTCAGAAGTGTGTTCTCTGACTGATGAATTCTGGGAATCAAGATTGCGTGTTGTTTTTCAGCTGTTATTTTCCTCTATCAAATTGGGTGCCAAACATCCTGCCATATCTGAGCATGTTATTCTTCCTTGTCTGCGGATTATATCCCAGGCTTGTACTCCTCCAAAACCTGATGGAGCAGACAAAGAATCCAGCTTGGGAAAACATAGTCCTGTTTCGCAGACTAAGGAGGAAAATAGCGTAAATGTTTCTGGATCTTTGGCTGGACCTGTCAGTGGAAGCAAGTCTATTCCAGAATCAGAGAAAAACTGGGATGCATCTCAAAAAACCCAGGACATCCAATTACTGAGCTATACAGAGTGGGAGAAGGGAGCATCATACATTGATTTTGTTAGAAGGCAATACAAAGTGTCCCAGGCAGTCAAAGGTGGTATCCACAGGTCGCGGCCCCAAAGACAAGATTTCTTGGCTCTCAAATACGGTCTTAGGTGGAAGCGACGTGCTAGTAAGACTACTAAAAGTGACTTTTCGGTGTTTGAGTTGGGTTCATGGGTTAGAGAACTTGTTCTGAGTGCTTGTTCTCAATCTGTAAGGTCGGAGATGTGCATGTTGATAAGTTTGCTTGGTGCCCAAAGTTCATCAAGACGATTTCGGTTGTTGAACTTACTTGTGTCTTTGTTACCGGCAACCCTTTCTGCTGGAGACAGTGCTGCAGAGTATTTTGAATTGCTCTTCAAGATGATAGAGTCAGAAGATGCTCGTCTTTTCTTAACTGTGCGAGGGTGTCTAAGTACAGTTTGCAAACTAATTACCCAAGAAGTGGGAAATGTTGAATCTTTGGAGAGGAGCCTGCATATAGACATTTCACAAGGATTTATACTTCACAAACTTATAGAACTTCTTGGTAAATTTTTGGAGGTTCCTAAAATTAGATCCAGGTATGCTTGATTTCTTGCCAGGTTTTGTTTTTTAGTTTTGATTTTATTATACCCTACTGATTTTTTTCCCCCAATATTCCGTTTTGTCAATAGGATATTTTGTAGTATAATTGTGAGTTCTTTCATTGCATCTTACATATATTCTTTTGAACATTGATGCCAGATTCATGAAAGATGATTTGCTCTCTGAAATTCTTGAGGCTCTTATCGTCATCCGTGGCCTGATAGTCCAGAAAACAAAGTTGATTAGTGATTGCAATCGGCTTCTTAAAGATCTGTTAGATAGTCTTCTTCTTGAGAACAGTGAAAATAAACGGCAGTTTATCCGGGCCTGTATCTGTGGATTGCAAATTCATGGAGAAGAGAGAAAAGGACGAACATGTTCGGTATGGATGATGTTCTAACTAATGTGTCTGTTATGTTTATCTTGTTTCTAATATCTGCCTTTTGTATTGAACTTCTTGAAGTACATGTATAATATAGTTTGTTGTATCAGGTCTTTGCTTTCTTGTTGATTAGATAAATTAAAAATAAAAAACATCTTGGTCACTTAATTTGCAGCTGAATTAGACTTTACTAAGTTTTATATTGTGTTCTGGATTTTGGTCGTGTTTATTGCTCTGTGCTTCATTTAGTAACATGGACTTAATTTTGCTCTGGATTAATTTTGACTTGTTTCAATTATATGTTCAGTTTATCCTAGAGCAGCTGTGCAATCTGATCTGCCCATCAAAACCAGAGCCTGTATACCTATTAGTTCTTAACAAGGCACATACTCAGGAAGAGTTTATCAGGGGATCGATGACAAAGAATCCTTATTCTAGTGCTGAGATTGGTCCACTGATGCGTGATGTGAAAAACAAAATTTGCCATCAGTTGGATTTGTTAGGTCTTCTTGAAGATGATTATGGCATGGAGTTACTAGTTGCTGGAAATATCATCTCTCTTGATTTGAGTGTAGCTCAAGTCTATGAGCAAGTCTGGAAAAAGTCAAATCAATCTTCAAACACACTGGCAAATTCAACCTCATTGTCTTCTAATGTTGTTACATCAGGAAGAGATTGTCCACCTATGGATGTGACTTACCGGCTTCAGGTTTGTTAAAGTTTCTTTAATTGAATGGCTTATTAGCGTCTAATATATTTTATCTATTTATAAAAGTGTTCTTTTGAACAAGGAAATCATTTTTATGCTTCCATTAGCAATATAATTTGGTCACATTTAGAAATATATATATGCTATTTCATATAGCAATCTGTATCACGCTATTTGTTTTGATTTTCTCTGTTCAGATGCACAAAATTTTCATTTGTATAGTGATCAATATCAATATTTTTTTCTTTTTTTGATAACCGTGGATATCTAGTTCGGGCCCTCCCCAACTAATCCCATGGGGGATACCCCGCTCGCCCCAGTGCCAGGTCCTGGGAGACAACAGAAATTAGTTCAGCTACCAGGATTTGAACTTGAGACGCCTACCTTAATTAGACTTCTCATGCTACCCTCCTTGCCACTTGAACTAATGCCTTGGGGCGTGATCAATATCAATATCTATTGAAAATTTTGCACTGAATGTTGGTATACCATTATGGCAAAGTACAATATATTTATCCGGAGCATGTACATACATCTAGTAGGTGCCACATCAATTTTCTTCTGAAAGGGGTGCATCTTTCTTATTCTTTTGCATGGTTTATTGTTGGCAGGGATTAGATGGTGAGGCCACTGAGCCAATGATTAAAGAATTAGAAGAAGATCGTGAAGAGTCGCAAGATCCGGAGGTTGAGTTTGCAATTGCAGGTGCTGTTCGAGAGTATGGTGGGCTGGAAATTATATTGGGCATGATCCAGGTGTGTGAATTATTATTATAGACGATAAGAGCTCAAAGTATTTTCTATATCAAATCACTAAAGGATTACAGAATATATATAGCCTTTACAATCAGTAAAAAAGGAAACAAATCAAAGAATAAAACCACCTAGAATCAAGCCTATTTATACAAGATACACGGCTATTTATAGCTAACAAAAAATGGCAACTAATCCCCTAAAATCAGCCACAATATCTTTCCTTAATCTTAGGAGATTTCCAACAATTATGGTAGCATTTGTTGAGGTGTGTTAAGACCTCTTTCAATATTGATGTTTATCGGTTTCACTGTGAAGGCTTAACCAAAAAAATAAAAATTGTTCCCAAGTTACTGCATTGCTACGCCTTAAAGTGCATGCAGTAAACGATTTTCTATTGCAATATACAGTTGATGACTTTCTATTGCAAGTTTGGTTATCTGTACTTGGATTTTGATTGCTATAACAAGTAGGACAAAAAAGAGATGCTGCAGGATACGGGGTTAAATTCTTCTAGTGACCTTTAAATCAATTGACAGCTTAAATTATAGGCATCTTAAAAAACAATTACTTTTCAACTACTCTAGATCACGACATAAATGCTGGTTGTTTACTTATTTGTATTTACATTTGAAACTTAGTTATTAATCCTTAGTCTGAAGGATGTTTGAACTGCAAAATTTCGTAAATACTCTCTGAAATTGAGATATCCCAATTTACTTATTTCTTTTATTACATGTACAGTATTTGAGGGATGATTTTAAGTCCAACCAAGAGCAGTTGGTGGCAGTACTTAATCTTCTGATGCATTGCTGTAAAATAAGAGGGAACAGACGAGCATTGTTGAGGTTAGGGGGTTTAGGTTTGCTGCTTGAAACGGCAAGGCGTGCTTTCTCTGTAGATGCTATGGAACCAGCCGAAGGAATTCTTTTGATTGTGGAGAGCCTAACACTAGAAGCAAATGAAAGTGATAACATAAACATCACTCAGAATTCCCTTACCGTTAGTAGTGAAGAAACAAGTGAACAGGCCAAGAAAATTGTCCTCATGTTCCTGGAGAGATTGTCTCACCCTTTGGGTCTTAAGAAGTCAAACAAACAGCAAAGAAATACTGAGATGGTTGCAAGAATTTTACCCTACTTGACATATGGGGAGCCAGCAGCTATGGAAGTACTTATCCAGCATTTTAACCCCTACTTGCAAGACTGGAGCGAATACGACAGGTTGCAAAAACAACATGAAGACAACCCAAAAGATGATAGCATTGCCCAACAAGCTGCCAAGCAGAGGTTCACATTGGAAAATTTTGTTAGGGTTTCTGAGTCTCTAAAGACAAGTTCCTGTGGGGAGAGACTGAAAGACATTACCCTCGAGAGGGGAATCACGGGTGTTGCAGTGAGGCACCTGAGGGACAGTTTTTCTGTCGCTGGGCAAGCTGGCTTTAGATCCAGTGCAGAATGGGCATTGGGTTTAAAACTGCCATCTGTCCCTCTAATATTGTCTATGCTGAGGGGTTTGTCTATGGGGCATTTGGCCACTCAAAGGTGCATCGATGAAGGAGGGATTTTACCATTGCTCCATGCTTTTGAAGGTGTCGCTGGAGAAAATGAGATTGGGGCTAGGGCTGAAAACTTACTAGATACACTTTCTAATAAGGAGGGAAAAGGAGATGGTTTCTTGGAGGATAAGGTAAGGAGCTTAAGACATGCCACAAAGGATGAAATGAGGCGCTTAGCTTTGAGGAATAGAGAACAGTTGCTTCAGGTACTTACTATTAGCTCATTGCATTTCAGTTGCATTTTCTCTTCTGAGTATGGTGAAGGATGTTGAACTGTGTTTGCATGTATAATAGATTACCTTCCGGTGGATAAGGTACTTTAGATTCGAATAGTGCTCTGTTATGCTTTATTTCTGTAAACTTTTTCTAGTAGAATATTTTAATAAGGTGAAAGTATGTTTGCTAATTACATGGGCTTTTTAAAGGACCAATAATAATTTTTCTCTGGGATCTGGGGTTGATTTAAGAATTTAAAAATGCTAGAGATGAGGCCTTTTTTTAGTATTTGGCTATCATGTAGGATACTACTAAAGAGTTTGAAAACACTCTTATTTCTTTGATTTTTCTTAGCTGGAAGCATGTTTTTGTAATTTTTTTGTGTTTTTGTAGTATTAGAGGACGTGTTATCCTTTATGTCGTCTTTTTGTTATTAATAAATTCTCTGTCGAGATTAATTTAGGAGAAACTATAAAAGATCCATTTAGCATTTGTTTTTCCATGTGCATCTTTTGTTTAAATTCCTCTTTTGAGGGTTTTTTCTGTGCTGAAAAGGAAATATAAAAGAAGTTTTGTACTTGTGCCAACACTTCCACTGGTATATTGATATAGTTGCCAAGATAACGTAGGAGGACAGAAAAAGTGAAACTGACATTTCCTGTTTCTTATATTTGGGGATTAATTGGTCCAGGGGCTTGGAATGCGTCGGGAGCTAGCTTCGGATGGTGGTGAGCGTATAATTGTTGCTCGCCCACTTCTTGAAGGTTTGGAAGACGTGGAAGAGGAGGAGGATGGATTGGCATGCATGGTGTGCCGTGAGGGCTACAGTTTGAGACCAACTGATTTGTTGGGTGTTTACTCTTACAGCAAGCGGGTGAATCTAGGTGCTGGGACTTCTGGTAGTGCTCGTGGGGATTGTGTTTACACAACAGTCAGTTACTTCAATATTATTCATTTCCAGTGCCATCAGGAGGCTAAACGAGCAGACGCTGCCCTCAAGAATCCGAAGAAAGAGTGGGAAGGAGCGACTCTCAGAAACAATGAATGTCTTTGCAATTCTCTCTTCCCTGTGAGAGGCCCATCCGTTCCACAAGCACATTATATTCGCTATGTTGACCAGTACTGGGACAACCTCAATGCTCTTGGACGTGCTGATGGTAGCCGACTTAGGCTCTTAACTTATGACATTGTTCTGGTATGGCACTGTTATACTACCGTGTTTTTGTTTTTTGTTTTCTTTTTTTCTTTTTTTTATTGTATGTATTTCCATTCCCTTTACAAGCCTATATCTTTTAAATAATGATTCTCACTCTAATTGCATGTGGTGCTGAGCTCAAGTAGCTTTTAAGTGCATATAGTGACGCACTAATAGAAGTTGGTTCCAATATCTTCCACTTGATTGGATGGACAGATTAGTCTATTCTTTACTCATGTTTGGGTGCTGAATCCTGAACAATGAGTGCAAAAGATGCTATTTCAAAATATCAACTCTTATCAATAGTTAGTTTTTTTAATAATGATGGTCTTGAGCTTCTTAGGTCTTAATTGTCTGTCCTTGTAAATTTGGGTTGAGGCTTACATGCTGATCCTTATAATTCCTGCATCGTTCTGTCTTGCAGATGCTAGCTCGTTTTGCAACGGGGGCATCATTCAGTGCTGAAAGCAGAGGTGGGGGAAGGGAAAGCAACTCTAGATTTCTTCCTTTTATGATCCAAATGGCCCGCCACCTTCTTGAACAGGGAAGTCCTTCTCAGCACCGTACCATGGCTAAGTCTTTAACAACTTATTTAACTTCGTCTACAATAGAATCCAGACCTTCCACTCCTGGATCACAACCAGCTTCGGGCACCGAGGAAACTGTCCAATTTATGATGGTTAATTCACTTCTCTCAGAGTCCTACGACTCATGGTTGCAACATCGCCCTGCGTTCTTGCAGCGTGGTATCTACCATGCATATATGCAACACACACACAGTCTTTCATCTACCCGTGCATCGTCATCCATCGTCAGAATGGAATCAGGTAGTAGCAGCAGAAGCCCTACTTCGGAAACTGGGAACGCTGATGATCTATTGCCTATTGTCCGTTCAATGCTTGTCTACACGGGTTTGATTGAGCAGCTGCAGCGTTTCTTTAAGGTCAACAAGTTGACGAATGTGGTGTCAGCGAAAACAGAAGGAACTTCTGCAGTACCGGAGGGGGACGAAGAAAGTGGAAGCTTGGAAGGTTGGGAGGTGGTGATGAAAGATAGACTATTGAATGTAAGGGAGATGGTGGGGTTCTCTAAGGAGCTGCTATCATGGCTGGATGAGATAAATTCTGCCAGTGATTTGCAGGAGGCTTTTGACATCATTGGCATGCTCGCTGATGTATTATGTGGCGGCTTTACCCGGTGTGAAGATTTTGTGCAGGCTGCAATTAACACTGGGAAAATTCAAGCTTAATACTAAATTAGGAGGGTAATGTGCCTGTGTTCATGTATTATTAGTTGTTTGCGGAAGAAATAGATAACCTTTGTACATTACTTCATGCATTTGTGTTTGATCCCCACGGAAATATGGGGTAACAAACTCCCTGTTGTATCCTACTTTTGAGTCTGGCGAACACATGCGCTCCTTGTTAATCAAATATATTTTCCCAAAAAAGGTACTGTGTGCTATGTTTGCCCTAGATTTTGAGATTTGAGGATTGATTTCAAGCAATTTTTGGATCTGAGGTTAGATTTAAGTATGTTCCACTGTAGCACCCAATATCAGGTTTCTACGGGCCTGTTTGGATCTTGGAATTTGGTGGGGAAAGGGAGAAAAAAAAAAAAAAAGTGAGAAATGATTTTCTCTTGTTTGGATTTTGGAAAAACATGGGGATAAAAATAATAGAGGAAAACTTCAGGGAAAATAATTAAAAAACTATGGATTTGAATTTCTCCCAAAATAGTTGAGGAAAATTAAAATTCTCTCGTAGAAAATTTATCGGGCAAACCCAGTGCTATCTCCTCAAACTCCATTTTTATTGAACCAATGGCCACTGAGATCACCACCACCTCCTCCGCCCGGACCTCCAGTGCCGAGACCTCCTCCCCTATCAAGACTGCCGCTGCCAGTACCTCTTCCACCAACAGCTCATTCCAATGGTCCAACCTCGAATCGAAGAGCCTTGGATCGTCAAACGCCATTTTCTACTTCTGAGCAATGGCTTAAGTCCTTCAATGGTGGGCAACAATAACTTTCATCATCTTCCTTGTATGAATCTGCAGAATCTTACAACACCGGCTCAGTAAGGTTCTCCTCATTCATTCTTAAAACGTTTTATTCTTTTTCTTTCTTTTTTGTTTTTAAGATTTTGTGTATATTTGTTGTAGATTCATGATATTCTTTAATAATCTACAAATAAAATTAATATAATTTGAATTAGGAGTATACTCAAAAAATACGTATGCCAAATGTTTGATAAAATGCTTCACAGACTATGTTGTTTAATACTATTGATTTTGCCAAAGAGTATATAAGATAAGGCTGTACAGCAACCTTATTCATTTTAACATTTTGGGTTATGATTTTTATAGTGCATATATGCATATTCAAAGCTCTAAGTAGTTTAATGCCCAAAACGATAGAAAAAAGTTCTTCACATTCACAAACATTTGATATAACATGTAGTTTGATGGGTGTTTTTTACTACTAATGAATCTATGTTATCATACACGTGATAGGGCAAGTCTTGTATATATTAAGTGAATATTGTTATTATGAATCATGTAATCTTTTTGTTTGCTTATGTTTTGACAATATGGTAATACCAATGTATAAGTTCATTTCCGCTGTAATATTCAATAAAATGGGCGATGTAATCTGTTTTTTGAGCAGTCACTGCATTTTTTTTTTTTTTTTGCAGAACATAGTCTCTTATTTCTTCAGTGCAAGTAAAATAGGGATTCTATGATTGATGCTTTTTGTTTGTTTTATATTGTTGTCCCTGGGGATGTATGAAGGTTTAACTAGGGAAAATTTGGGTTTAGAAAGTGTGAATAACATGCTAAAAACTTGTTTTGTTTACTTGACTATACTGCCGTCTTTTATTTTATTTTTTATTTTTAATTATGGAACAAGAAATGTTTATTGATACGGAAAGAGCTAGCTTAAAATGTCTTAAAATGGATTGACACTGGCTTGGTGGGTACAAGTAGTCTTTTGGAAGATAGACTTTGTTTGTTAATTACTCAAAACCTTTGACTATTCTAATGGATTGATATGGACTGATGATCACTGAAGTTTAAGCCAGAGAAAAGCTCCTTTTCATTGTGATCTTGAAAGTTGCCTAAACTTTGATTGAAGCTTACTAAGTTTTCCCTTAACTTTGGCCAACCTCTTTAAATCTTGTTTGTTCTTCTCTTCCAATGTTGATTCCTTTTATCCTTTTTACTAGTGTGTTTTTATTAACAGATAGAAAATGTTGAAGAAGTTGAATTGGCCACATCGACTGGTAGTAAAAAGAATCTTGACATGGACTGATGATATGGATGAGTTCTTGATGACTCTCTAACTGACCAAATGCACAAAGGTCAAAAAATTGGAGGATGTTTTACAAAGACAGCTTTTGCAACTGTTGCTCATTTGATTAGTGAAAACTTTAGATTAGTTTGTTACTCTAATTATATAAAAAATAGAATGAAGACATTGAAGAAGAATTCTGGTGCAGCCAAGGAAATATTGAACAGTAGTGGATTTGGCCTTAATTATTCTGTGCAAAGGATAGAGGCAGCAGTTGGTGTATGAGAACCATACATCAAGCTGAGATTATTGTTTCATTGTTTTTCTCTTTCATTTGACTTAAATGACCAAAATTGTCCTCGTATTTGTTTTGTTGGCATTGATATAGGCACATCCAAAAGCTTCTCAATTTCGATACAAGTCTATTAGGAATTATGACAAGCTGGATGAACTTGTAGGAAATGATCGAGCTATGGGAAGTCGTGCTGCTGGTCCAAATGAAAGGTTGTGTCATTGGGCTTGAGAACCACTTTTGGATGATGATCCTTCTCAATTTGAATCAACTGAATATGGAGTTGGTGATGATAATACTGAGCCAAGACAT
This sequence comes from Parasponia andersonii, assembly GCA_002914805.1. Taxonomy (NCBI): domain Eukaryota; kingdom Viridiplantae; phylum Streptophyta; class Magnoliopsida; order Rosales; family Cannabaceae; genus Trema; species Trema andersonii. The sequence continues at coordinate 386,964 of JXTB01000380.1, forward strand.
GAAGAATCATCTGCAGGTCAACCTGCTTCTTCGTCCAAGAAAAGTGCTAAGAGGAAAAAAAAAAAAACATTAGTTGATATTGTGGCTGAGGAATTAAAAAATGTCAAATATGTAATGGATGCAGTTGCTACAGCTTTGAGTGGAGGCACTTCGAATCTTGAGTCATAAAAACAATTATATGAAGAGATTTTGAAAATTGGTGGCATGAGTGATAAGTCTAAGATGAAATTTTATTCCTCACAAAAAATGATAAGTCTGCTCGAGCATTTCTTGCTCTTCCAGAGGAGCGACATCGTCTTTGGTTGATGGTGGAATTTGGTGATAGTCTCTTTAATGCCTAGATTTATATGCACTTTTGCTATTAGCATACTTTAAGAGGTCAAAACTATTAGATTGACATGTGGAAATGTAATCTAATTTTAGTTTAGCTTAATGGGTGTTGTTGATATTGATGAAATCTATTGATGCTTTTATTTTACTGGATAATGCAACATTATTATTTTTTTCTTGTTAAGGTGTTTTCTTAATGCAAGTATAATATGTAGGCTTATAGCTACAATTTTGTGAAATTAACAAAATTAATATTTTTTATTATGTTGATTCAGGCAATTAATTTAATTTATTTTTTCCAATTACATAATTTAAATTTTTTTAATATAATTTTTTTTTATGTTTTAATTTAAAATTTATAATATCAAATTAATTTTTTTTTTTCGTAAAGGTATATAGATTCAAGCAATTATTTTAGCTTTTTTCTTAATTACAGAATTTTAATTTTTTGATTAAAATGTTTTACGTTTTAAATTTTTTATTAATATTTTTTATGTTTTAATTTAAATTTTATATTATCAAACTATAAATTTTTAGTAAAGTTATATAGATTCAGGCAATTATTTTAGATTTTTTTCAATTACAGGATTTTTGAATTTTTTGATTAAAAGTTTTAACGTTTTAATTTAAAATATATATATTTGAATTTTTTGATTAAAAATTTTTAAATTTTAATTTCCAATATATATTATCAAATTATAAAATTTCCTCCCCCCCATATTTTTTCCATTAAACAAACAATGTAAAACTTTCTCCCCCAATGTTTTTTCCATTAACCAAATAATGGAAAACTTTCTATTAGGAATTCATATTCCTTTCCTTCTATGTTTCTCCCAACAACCACACAAGAGAAAACAATTTCCTCATTTTCCACACATTTTTCTTTCCTTACCTTTTCCTTAGTCTTTTCTTTCTCTAACAAAATCCAAGCTCCAAACAAAGCCTACAGCTTTTTAAAAAAGTTATTCAACGTTAGAGCTCTTCATCGTAGATAATTTCCTTTCTCTTGTTCTTATATTGGTAGTTATTTTCTCTTGCTCCCCCTTATATTGGTAGTTGTTGCCATATAGCTTAGTATTCCAATACGGGCTGAAACTTACATGCACAAAAGATATATAACCTTAAAAACAATCCCAAAGGCTCTCTCTCCTTAGTAAGGTCGCACAACCATGTAGTAAGGTCGCACAACCATGTACTAGAAGACAAACAACAGAGAATAAGCGTCGACGTGACGATAAATTTCAGAATGAACGGTATATCAGCCCCTTCAAAACTCCTTCAGCAAAAGATTTTCTACTCGTTGAAAGCTTGTTGGCCTTTCTGGCTTCTGATGTAACGAATGTGAAACATAGAATATATTTCAGCCACAATCACCTCCTTCAATTCATTGCATCATAGTCATCCAAGTTGTCGTTGTACTCGAGCACCTTTTTCTTTATCTTCGATGAATCCACCCATGTAATGAAGTCTTCCATGTTCCTCGTTACAAGGAATGCTGGATCAGTTACAGTGTCTGGACCAACCCGTATGTGTCCCTGCTCGATGTACGTGACTGCCTCCTTCAAGTGCTCAGCAAACTTCAGTCGCACCAGCACAGTTGAAAGCCTACGTCTACAAAGAAGAAGAAAAAGAAAAAGAAAAGGGGAAAAAGCAAATTTTTAAACTTAGAAACTAAAATATTGGAACAAAATATGTCATCCAGTTTTATAGGAGTTACAAAGGGTCTTCCCGGTCTAATATCTCAAAAATATTTAAAATCAGATAATGAAACCTGTCCTTCCTTTTCAGGTGTTCTTTGTCAATAAGGACCTGAGAATTAGAACTCAAAATCTTCATTAAAGGAAATGTGGTGTCCGACAGAAGGATTACCTGCAGAAAGCAGAGACTGTTAAGCGCTCACACAAAGCCAAACTTTGCCTAGATGGTATTACACCAATGTTGTACCTGTTAAGAACACAATATCTTAATAATCAACAGGAGTTAAAAAAGGATACAGACAGGTTCATGAACACTCCAAATTCTAAAATATGATAGTTGTTGTCATGTTGCTTTGTACCTGATGCTGAATTTCGAAACATGAACAATTCACATGCATAAATCCTCAAAAGTTACAAATTTTATCTCTGTAGATGCTAATCTGAATTAATATTACAATATTTTTAAGCGACATTGCTGAAAAACAAATATATAGTGCAGAATAAGCTGGATGCACATAAATGTCAAAACAAGATCAAGCTCTAGGTTCCTAAAAGGTTTCTTCGGGATGCACATAAATGTCGAAACAAGATCAAGCTCTAGTTTCCTTGAAGCTGGATGCACAAATATATACAACCAACCTTACAACTTTTCCCTTTTCATGCCATACTTGCACAGTCATTGAATTCAATATCTACGCTTTTGTCATCATCTGAGATTGGACAAAACCCTCCCCCCCTCCAAACACCAACACCAACCCACAACCACACACACACCGGAAGAAAAAAATTCACATTGAATTCGGATAACCATTTCATCTCAACCTAAAACAATATAGACATAACACTCTCTTATGGAAACGCCTTCAAAAAAAAATCAAGAAAAAGTCCTTCTTTTACTTTAAAAAATTATGATAAAAGAAGAGCTCACATCTTTTCCAAGAGCATGTCTGTCATCTGAATACGAAAAGGGTCTTTTCCATCCATCTTCATCAATATGTTTACCAGCTTATGCACCATTCGGCACAAACCCGAATATCTATATCAAATTGTTTTTCCCAAAAAAAAAAAAAAATTAATAATAAACAATAAATAATCAGTCAATATTTTTTTTTCTTAGAAAAACACACAAAACCCATAATAGATCAAGACCCCAAAAAAAAAACAGAAAAATTGTTTTGAAGAAGAAAAAAATAAAATTACTTCTTGTAATCGTCACGACCGGTGACAAGGTAGCGCTGCATAACCTGGGATTCTCTGTGACCTCCTTCTCTCTTCCATTCCAAGAAGTTGACTTTCTTCAGTAGCTTCTTCTCATGGAAACTTAGCTTCCTCATCTTGCTGTACGGACCCTACAAAACCCTCGTTCAGAAAACTGGTAATTGCGGGTACTAAAACCCTAGAATAGATGGGGGGAAGGTTCCGAAGAGGTGTGTTGTGAGTCACCGGCTCTTAACGGAGCCGGGCCCATTTGTTGAATTAATATCTTGGGCCAATCCAGACAGGCCCAATTTAATGAGACTTTATGGGATCTGTCTAGACGGTTCGGTCCAAGGCTTTCGAAAGTAGGCCTCGAAACGGCTCTTGCCCGCCCTCGGAGATAGAGACATAATTTCAACTTAACATGAGTTTTTGCCCTCCCTCGGAGATCGAGACATAATTTCAACTAACATGACTTTTTTTTAAGAGTGTTTTGAAAAATAATTTTTTTAATAGTATTATGTGATACTATGTAATACAGTGTTACATAATTTGTGATAATTAATATTAAAAAAATCATAATTTTATGATCATCAGAAATTATCTAACTCTGTTGTCAGGTAAGGAGCTACATTTAGCTCACTAGGATTTAAGCCCCACTCAAAAATAGATAAAATATATAAAATAAAATTCTAGCTCATACTAAATATAAATCCTATTACATAATATTGTGATACTACTAAAAATATTATTTTTAAAATATGACTCCTAAAAAAGTTATTTGAGTCCAAATTATTATTAATCAGGTTTATTTACAGTGTTACAAGTATCATTTTATTGGGTTAAATAGACAATTACTATTTTTTTAAATGCTTAATTAATTTTACCACTATTATTAGATTCTATCACTTTTATGAGAGAATTTGTCAAAAATCCATCAAGTATCCGTCAAAAATCCGTTAAGAATCTGTCAAGATTACTACTGACGTAAAGAATCTATTAAGAATTAGTCAAACTTATCAAGAATTCATTTAAAAAAAAACCAATATGGTGATAGATTTAATTAACGAGGAAAAAAAAGTTGTATTTACCTAATTTATTCTTTTACTCGAATTTAGAGTTGACTAACTAAAAAAAACTACCGCCATGTCCCACGTGTATCCAAATTTTATTTGAATAATATATAAAGGCCAATGTAAAAGTAATGCATTAATTACCTAAAATAAAGTCATATATTACTTCTTTTTCTTTTATCAATTTTTTTCCCTTCATGCGCTCTGCTAAGTTTTTAATTTGATTTTTTTTTTTTTTTTTGGAAAAAAGAATGCACAATTAGGGTTGTCCATCGGTATGACTCGTACAAATTATGTAAAAGGAGTGCCAATATCAATCAATCTAAGTGTCAACTCACAATGTCAATTGAATCCACTTACCACAATTTTGCTGAAAATTTAGACAAGTTGAAATCTACAAAGGAAGAGTTTCCCTTACGTCTCTTTTCTATCTGAAAAGTTTTGTATATGGGAAACTTTAGTATCACGGCAAGTGTGATCTGAGTTGTCCCATCCGGGGCCTTGGTTTCGGTTTGTTTTCTCTTGTGATTTCTTTAGTTTGTCGTTGTGTTGACATTGCTATTTTTCATCATAGATCTAGATGAGGTTGCAAGGTTGTGTGAGCGCGATTGAATTTAGATGAAGAAGATGGTCGTATCGTTCGGATGGGTAGACATGTGTATGCAACTGGTCAAGAGTGGATGGATTTATGTCACATTGGAAAGGTCTTAGGCAATCATTTGGCCAATATTGAAGGTATGCGACGGGTATTAAAATTGATTTGGCAGATTCCTAATGCTTTTTTAATCGAGAAGTCAAGTCCTGAGAATGTTTTCTTGTTCTCTTTCAGCCGAGTTGAAGATAATGGCGTATTCTTTCATTTGAATACCAACTCATTTCTCTCGTTAAACCTAATAGCTTGGGTGAGTTGAGCAATATGAATTTTAATTTAGTTCCGTTTTGGATTCGAATAGTCAATTTTCCTGTGGCTTGTATGACTAAAAACTATGCTAGGTTTTAGGGTCATCTGATTGGTGTGTTGGAGGATGTTGAAGTTTTGGGTGGAATCACGAGAGTTAGAATTTAGGTGGATGTTACAGGGCCTCTCTCTCGGGGTATTCGATGCTTAATAGAAGAGGTGGGGAAAGTGGTTTCTATTCTATACGCCTTCCAGAGTTCTATTTTTTCCGTAGAATAATCAGGCATCGGGCTAAGGACTACTCAAAGAGAGGTGATTTAGCGGCCAAGGATGATTGCATAATGTGTTACTGATATAGGTCATGGATCCAAGCATCTGTTGGAATAATAACTTATAAAGTAGTTTATTATTTAGACATTATAAATAATATTTATTAGATTATTTATTTAGTATCTATTTGTTATTAGTAAATTCCATGTTATGAATTTATATTTCATTTTTGTCTCATTGATATATATATATATATATATATATATGTGATGTGTATATTTATTTTATATAAACATCTAAAAAGATTCCAAGACGAGAAGTGAGTAATAAAGAATTATTCGTATGATGAGTTCATATGTGGGAGACATTATATTCTTTATTTCATTATGTCTAAATTAAATTGTTCGCATTCTGCATATTAAAGATGGAATCCTTTACTCTGCCATAGAATGTAGTGTTGTCTATTTAATTAATGAAGTCTCTAATTATCGAAGTGAGTCTTCGGATAGAAATAGTGGTGTGTTATAAGAAAGTTATAACAATATCGAACATGACCTAGTGAATTAGAATTTAAGGTTAAGTGTCGGAACTCAAATTTCTAATTTTACTAATCTAGCACTATTGTAGAAGACTTTAATTCTAGTGATTAATGAACTTACTTTTATGTGTTTTGATTTTTTTAGTTACTGAAGGACTAGTTCTGATTTATGATTCGAACTACAGTATCTTGGAAGATAAGGTATATGAAATGTGTAGAACGTTTTTCATAATGGACACCATGCATATGATATCACTTTGAGTTTTTTCAAGTACTTGAATAATATAAACCAGGACATCGGTATTCACTATGTGAATTTAACTGTATTAGTATTAGCAGATACAAATACCGTTGTCAACTATTATCTATTAAATGAAAAATGGCAACTCAAAGGTAAATATGTACTAGAGTGGTAATACGGTAATTTCACACTACTAGTACAACATTGCATTGGGGGTATATCTACATGTATAATATGTGCTAAATGGATCAAGATAATTAATTGTTAATAAGCTTCACAGAAAATAAATGACATTTAGTCCAAAAGTTCAATATTGTGCCTATAGTGGTGTGCCCCAATATTAATGGACAAGATCCAATCATAATTAAGAGTTAATTATGATAGTGGGTATATGGTCTATTAGAGCTTGGGCTTTATGGATCTATCTAGTCCATTGTCTAGCTCAAATTAAAGCCCAATAGTCATTTGATGATCAGTTGAGCCCAATAAAACTATTAGGGTTTACGAATCTCTCTATAGTTAAGAAAAAAGTTCTCTAGCAACTAGACACAAGTGTTAAACATGAAACACCCCATTGAGAAGAGAGTATCACAGAAAAATAGAGAGAGAGCAGAGAAAATCGGTCACCACTAGGGATTCACTGTCCTTGGTATTTCGGCCATCCCGGAGAAATCGGTTCAAGGAGATTGTCTTCTTGTTTATCTGTAGATCTCTTTGTTGGGAATCAAGAAGGTGATCATCCACCAGATCAATCAAACGGCTTTCGAGAATAGACGGGAAGACAAGAAAGTTGTGGAGCGATTCCCGGTATTGTTCTTATCTAAATCAAGAGTTAATTTATTTTAGATCACGATCCGAAACGTTTTGTAAAAAGAAAAATTTTAAACGACTAATTCTGCTGCGTTTCTTGATTTTACATAACCATGGTGTTCTTAAAAATAATTTTATAAAATTATTTTCTGAAATTTTATTTCAGCTAAGACCAGCAGCATCTACACCGATGATTTGCAAGAGGACAAATTCGGAGTCTCACCGTTCAGATTTAAGGCAGAATCGTATTCGAAGTGGAAGTAGTGATAATGACAACGATTAGCAGAGTCAGAATTTAAGGATACCTAATAATGATAATATGCACAGTGAGTGCAATTTTCTTAAAGACGAGTATCGTGAGGTGGATGAGGAAAAAACAGAGTACGGTGTTAAAACTCTTGAGCAGTTGTAGGCTACAAAGGACAAGGAATTTAATGATTAATATAAGGTTACGAGAACGATTCTTACTTTTGATAATCTGAAACAGATCCATTTGAATGCTTCTCTGGTGAGTCCTGGTATGGAGATTACTAGGAACCAATATGTTATCCCTGACAGTGCTATTAATATAGGAGAGTCTGATACTGAAGATAACCCGAGGAATAAGAACCTCTCTATTTTACATGTGCATGGTGAAGCGCTACTAGGTGCTAAGTCTCTGATAAATAGGAATAGGTCTGCTGCTTTGAAAAATATTTTATAAATATCCACATTGGAAAATGCTAGTGCACATGTGGCGGCTAAATGCAAAGAAAAGATTTCTGATGAGAGGGTTGGGGATTTTGTTATGGTGTTGAGAGAAGAGAGTTTAGCACTTGGAAAAATTTTTAAGGAGAATTTGAAGGAAAAGATGAAGAGGGCGTCTATGAGTAGGAAGGGCCCCCATGGGAGTGTATGTTCTTTTAAGAGGAAAAGTCCTAAGAAACCTAGAATTGTTTTTAAGTCCTAAACATGTGACATTTTTTAGAGATGTTCTACGGGTAAAGCGAGTATAGGAAGAGTATCGAAGCAGAATTCTTTGCCCAAGTAAGGCTCGACTTGCTTTGGGTTCTAAATACAAGATTCTTGAGGATTTGGAGATGATAGATGGTGTAGGAAATAAGTTGAAAGGTTATATGAAGGAAGTTAATCCTGAGATATTGGAGGAGTCTGCTATGCAAGCTTGCCAGGAACAATATGCTGCCTTTGTTGGAATGTTTAGGGCTTGGGGAACCCTGAAATATTAATTGTTTTACGTGGTGTTTTATACAAATCTTCCTCGGGTTTTGTTTTTTTTGTCTGAAACTAAACTCTATGGCACTTGGGCTATAAATATAAAATTCCAGGTTGGCTTTCATAAATGTTTTTTAGCAGATTATAATGGCTGTAGTAAGGGTCTTATTCTACTTTAGAAGGATGGATGGGATGTTATAATTAAATCTTATTCTCAAGGCTAGAGGATGGCAAAAAGTGGAGGTTTACGGGTTTTTATGGAAATCCTTATTCTTCGAGACAGAAATTCTCTTAAGAGTTGCTTCATAGATTACATTGTTTATATAGCTTGACTTGGATAGTTGGTGATGATTTTAATGAGATTTGGCATTATCTGAAAAAATAGGTGGTGTTTTTTGACAAACTTTTACTATTGTTGATTTTCAAATTGCTTTGTCGGATTATGGCCTTTTAGATCTTCATTTTATTGGTCCTAGTCTGACTTGGAATAATAAACGAGAGGCTTTAACTAATGTTAAAGAAAGGCTAGACCATTTTGTTTATTCTAATGACTGGTATTTTCTTTTTCTGAAGGCTACAGTACTATTTTTGAATTAGTTGGTAATGATCATTGGCATATTATTCTTTCTCTTTATGAGACTAAGAATTTGAGGAATAACCAACAAATCCGGCCTTTTTAGCTAGAACCTTTCTAGGTTAAGGAAAGCTAGTTTGGGGATGTTGTTCGGTCGTATTGGAAGAACTTTGATAGTAGAGGCTTTGGGAGTGACTTTTCAAAAGTATCAAATTAGTTGCATGGTTGTGGGGATAGGTTAAAAGGTTAGAGCAGAGCTAAATTTGGTCATTGGAGAATTTCTTTGAAGAAGAAACAAGAGAAATTACAGTCTTTATTCCACCAATCCTAGTTTCTAGATGTTATGATAGAGATTAAAAAGCTGGAAAAAAAAAAAAGAGTTAAATCTTTGCTCTATCGTGAGGAACTCTATTGGAAGCAAAGGTCTTGGGCTGAATTCTTAGGATAGGAATACCAAATATTTCTATGCAAATGCCTCTAGGCGGAAGTGTAGGAATGCCATTTCTCAATTCCGAGATCATAATGGTTGATGGTAGGAGGATGATGAAGGGATTGTAGCTATTATTGAGAGCTATTTCAATAATTTTTTTTGCTTCTACCAACCCGTCTGTTGATGAATTGGAGGTAGCAACAAGTTGCATAAAGGCCAAACTTTCATAACTCGACCTTCGCCTTATTGACATGGCTTTTACAATGGTTAAGGTTAGACCTAGCAATTCAAGGCGGGCCCAACGGTCCAGCCCGCGATCGGTAGAGTGGCCTGCTGTCTAGCACGATTCTTTAATTACAGGGGCTGGGTTGGGTCTAGGATTCGCAGTCTGATCCGATCTTGTATTTTTTTTTTTGCCCAGAATCATTTGGGCCCTTAATTTTTTTTAAAATTTTTTATGGGCCTAGACCCTTTTTTCTTTAATTTCTAATGGTAATGTAAATTACTGTTAGGCCCAATGGTAATATTGTCGTTAGGTCTTATAATCTTTTATTTTTTTGTTTTAAAGTTTAAACTATTTTTTTTTAAAAAAATATTTTTTTATACTATAAATACTCTACACTTTTCACTCTTTTTTCATACTTACAATTTTCAAATACTCTCTAATTCTCTAATTATATTCTCAATTTTATCTTTTTCTCTTTCATCTAATTATTATTTACTAATTATTAGTAATTATATTTTATAGTCTCTAAACTCTCCACAACTCATAAAGTTTAATTCAAGGTACGATTCAATTTATTTATTACACTTATCTTTTTAATTTCTTTAATTTTTAGTATATTTAGTTATTTACTATTATTACTAGTATAATAGTTAGTAGTTCTACAATACTTTGGTTTTAATTTCAATTCAATTGTAATTGTTTATAATTAATATAATAGTTCATTAGTTTGAAGTTCGTAGAAAGTTAATTAGAATATTATATTTTTAATTTCAATTAATTTGTAATTTGTAGCAATTGACAATGAAGTTAGTAGAAAGTTTATTTTATATTTTTAATTTCAATTAATTTGTAATTTATAATTGTTTACAATTAAGTTAGTACAAATTTTATTAGAATATTATATTTTTAATTTCAATTAATTTGTAATTTGTAGCAATTGACAATGAAGTTAGTAGAAAGTTTATTTTATATTTTTAATTTCAATTAATTTGTAATTTATAATTGTTTACAATTAAGTTAGTAGAAATTTTATTAGAAAATTATATTTTTAATTTCAATTAATTTGTAATGTATAGTTTTTTATAATTAAGTTATTAGAAAGTTTATTAGAATATTATATTTTAATTTCAATTTATTTGTAATTTATTATTGTTTATAATTAAGTTAGTAGAAAGTTTATTAGAATATTATTTGTAGTTGTGTATAATTTTAATATCCATATTTTTAATATAGGATATGGATATGTCAAAAAATATTACTATTGATTTGGAAATTGATGACGATGAAATTCACATAGCTGAAAGGGTGACCAAGTCCTCGAAATGTAGACTAATTCAAATGCTAGTAAAAGTTGTTCACAATTTCAAGATAGTTATTTGTCGAGTACAGGCACGACCTCCAAACGTGTAAGGACAACTTCCAATGTGTAGGACTATTTTGATTTAGAATTCAAAGATGAGACTGATGATAAGAAGAAAAAACTGGTGAGATGTAAATATTGTAAGAAATTATTAACTGCTAAACTATATAGTAAGATCACTCATTTTAATAGACAAAATGATGCATATGTTAAAAAATACAAAAGAGACAAGGACCCCACTTAATCAGTACTTCAATTCAACAAGGATAATTCGGTAAGTTCTTGGAACTATGATCCTTTAGTAGCTAGGGAGTCTCTAGTACATTTAATTACTATAAAAAATTTACCATTAGGATTTGGTAATTATAATAGCTATGAAGATTATATTAGAAGATCTTATTATCCAAACTTTAAAAGAGTTTCTAGAAATACTAATAAGAGTGATTTGATTAAAGTTTATGAAAATATACGTAAAGAGTTAATATCTGAATTAACTTTATTAAATTTTTGTATTGCATTGACATATGATATTTAGGGTGCTAATTCCAAATAAGATTATTTAAGTATAGTTGTACATTATTTAGATTCAAGATAGATAATACAAAAAAAAAAAAGGTTTTCAAGTCGTTGATAATAAACATACTGCTGAAATTATTAGAGATAGAATTTTAAATATTGTTGAAGAATATGGCATAGCGAACTGCATAATCGTTATCACTTTAGATAATATTACTGCAAATAAAAGGCCATAAAAGTACTTAGTAATTTAGTAAGTTCATACACCAGAAGATTCTTACTACATCAACGTTGTGCATGTCATATCATCAACCTTATCGTCAAATCAGGAATAGATATTGTAAGTGTATATATTGAAAATATTTGATTTGTTATTACTTATATTTATGCTTCTAATTCACGCATTGTCGAATTTAAAAGATACTGCATAGCTCAAAGATTAAAATTTAGAAAATTCCAAGTTGGCATGCCTGTAAGGTGGAATTCCACTTATTTAATATTGAAAAATACATTATCATATAAAATTCCAATTATTGTGTTTTACAATTCAAAAATAGGTTTGTTAGTATTGAAAGATGAAGATTGGTTTATTTGCGGAAAATTTGTACACTTTTTAGACTTTTTTTTATGAAGCTACTATTGCATTATCTGGTATTTGTTATCTTACTTCTCCAATTATTTTACATCATTTCTTTTTTATTACCGAAATATTTATAAGGAAAGATGTGACCGTATATTTGAACTAATTATAACACGTATGCAAGAAAATATTAGTTTCTAGTTTCTTTATTATATTCATTTACTTTATTTTAGATCTTAAGGATGAATTAAATGGTTTTTCTAATTTAATTAGCTACATTGCTACGGGTTTTAGGATAAATTATAATTCTGAATATACAAATAAGTTTTTTAAAATGTATAGTATATATGAGACTAAGTTTAGCAGAACATGTAGTCAACAGTAACAAACTCTACAACAAACTGAAGAACAATCAAAGAATAAGTCATTTTGGAGCATGATAGGTTCTCATTCTCAAGGGCATCGTCGTGGTTCATCATCAATATTATCAAGTTCAAGTTAATCACTACCACCAATGAATCCACAACAGTTCTCTAAGCTTAATCAGTATATTGAGCTATATTCTGACATGTGATTATGAGAACTTCAAAGTTTTAGACTGGTGGCAAAGTCGTCAATCAAGATTTCCGATACTTTCACAATTATTCTGCGATGTTTTAACAATTTTTGTATCTACGATTCTTTAGAGCTTGCTTTTAGCACGACTAAGATGATAATAGATGAGCGGAAGACTTCGTTGGCTCCTGAAATGGTTGAGATGCTAGCATGTATTAAATATTAGGAACAAGCAACAGAACGAAATCAATAAACTATTCGTATTTGTAATAAAAAATTGGCCAAAAATTTTAATGACTTGTACATGAATAATGATAATGAGTCATAAACTTATAATTAATGATATACTAGTTTTTTCAAGTAATAATTTGAATAATAATAAATAATCATCAATAAAATCAAATTTCAATATTTTAAATTTATTATTTCTTTATTTTTCTAATATTTTTATTATAATTCTAAATAATTTTCTTAATAAAAATTCAATTTAAAAGTTTAAACTTAACATGTTAAAAAAAAGTTGTAAAAAATAATCAAGTAGTAGCAAAAAAATTGGCCGAGAATAGGCCAGCCCGCTTCGAGCCCGGCTGGACTGGCTCGGTCTTGGTCCACTAAAAAGCCTGGAGAGCCAACGGGCTTGAGTCAGGCCTTATTTTATTTTTTATAAGCCAGCCCCAACGTCCATTTTACCACCTCTAAATGAGGTTAAGAAGGCTTTGCTATCTATGGAACCGTAAAAAGCTCCAAGACCAGATGATTTTCATGCATTTTTCTTTCATAATCAATGGGAAGTGGTCGGATTTTTCATCTCTCGGGCTTGTTTGGAAGTTCTTAATGAAGGTGAATCAGTCAAAACTATTAGTAAGACAAATATTGTTATGATCCCTTAAAAAACTTCCCCAGAGTTGGTTGATGAGTATAGACCTGTCAGTCTTTGTAATGTAATCTACAAACTAGTTACAAAGACAATTGCTAATAGGTTGAAGCTGGTTCTATCGGGTCTCATTTCAGAGTTTCAAAGTGCTTTCGTTCTTGGATGACAAATTTTAGATAATTCAGAGGTTCAAAGTGCTTTCCTTCTTGGATGACAAATTTTAGATAATGTGATTGTAGCTTTTAAATTACTCCATTCTCTATGAAAAAAAAAAAAAAAAAAGAATAAGAAGGGTTTTATGGCAATTAAACTTGATATGAGTGAAACCTATGATCGTGCAGAGTGGAGTTTTGTGATAAAGGTTATGGAAAAAATGGGGTTCCCAAGAAATGACTCAATTTGGAGTTTGACTGTATGTCTACGACGAAGTTTTCTTTTTGTGTCAATGATAGGCCTCGAGGACATGTGATACTATCTAGAGGATTGCGCCAAGGTTGTTCTTTATCACCTTATCTTTTTTTTTTCGTTATATGCTGAATCTCTGTCATCACTTTTTCTCCAAGCTGAGGTAGATAAGAAGCTTTTAGGTATGAAGTGCTCCAGTTCAGATTCCAAGGTGAATCACCTATTTTTTGCAGATGATTCCATTTTTTTTGCTAGGGCATCTCAGAAAAATTGTCAGGTTATCACTGATATTCTCAAAACATATGAAAGTGCATATAGTCAGAAGATTAATTTTGAGAATTCAACGATTTCTTTCAATCCTTGTGTTGAAGAAAATGATAAACAGCTTTTGAAGACTTGTATTGGCCTTACTCAGGTACAACCTCATGATTCCTACTTGGGATTCCCTTCTGTGATTGGTCAAAATTAAAAAAAAAACAATGACATTTTCTTCTATTAGAGATAGTGTTTGGAATAAAGTTCAAGATTGAAAGTGAGACTTATTCTCCGCTGGAGGTAGAGAGGTACTTATGAAAGCAATTTTGCAAGCTATCCTAAGCTATGTAATGAGTATCTTTGAAATTCCCATCTCCTTGTGTAATGAGTTGAAATCAATGATTATGAGATTTTGGTGGGGTAATTGCTTCCAAAAAGATTGCATAGGGTTAACTGGGAGTAGATTTGTCTACCTAAAAGGTTGGGTGTTTTGGGTTTTTGTGACTTTTACTTGTTCAATCAAGCTTTAGGCTAAGCAAGCATGGAAGTTAATCCAAGATCCCACTTCGCTCGCTTGGAGAATTTTAAAGAACAAATATTTTTCTAATCAGAGCTTTTCTAAATGCGCATGATAAATGAGGGTCTACTTATTTATCGAAGAGCTTTTTTGGGGGAAGGGAATTGGTGTTGAGAGGGATAAGGTGGCGTATTAGCAATGGGCAATCCGTTTATATTTGGGATGATCTTTGGCTTCTACGACCACTTACTTTTAGACCTATTTCTAGGAGAATTAAGCATTTGCATTTTGTTCACGACTTGATATTAGCACCGGTGCTGTGGGATAGTACCAACATGATCAGTTTTTTACTTCCTGAAGATGCTGAGCTTATTCAATCGATTCCAATTACTTCCATGCCATGTAATGACTATATTATTTAGCATCCTGAACGTAAAGGTATTTATACGAAACATAGTGGTTATAATCTTCTACTACAATGTCGTTTGGCATTTCAAGGCTCTTGTTCGGAGGGACATGCATTGAGGTGGTGGAAAACAATTTGAAAATGTTGGATTCCCCCAAAGTCCGAATATTTCTGTGGCAAGCTTACCATCATGCCTTGCCTAGTAGTGAGAATTTGATTAAAAGACAACTTAGTGTTGACCCTGATTATAATCAGTGCCATTCTAGTTTGGAAGTACTGTCTCATGCTTTATTTTCATATGCACGTAGTAAAGAAGTGTGGAAAAAAGCATGTTTGTGGGAGGTTATTAAACTGGTTAGCCAGCTGCTGACTCGAGATATTCTCTTGGATGTCTTTTCTAGATTGGACAATCAATCCTTTGTAAATTTTATCATGATTCTTTGGGTAGTTCGGTTTGAAAAAAAATCGTGTTGCATATGGTGAGTTGCCTAGACTAGTGAGGGTTGTTATAGATAGTGCCATTACTCTCTTAAATTCTTTTCAGAACTCGAGTAAGGTGGTTTTCCCAGTTTTATTGGCTCCCATTCGGGATGAAATATGGCATAAACCGCCAATGGGTATTTGTAAGCTGAATACGGATGCCACTGTTCGTCATAGTACTGGTTCATTTGGAGTGAAAGGTATCATTCAGGATTCTAATGATTAGTTATTGCTTGCTTCTCGAAGATAATTAAAGGCTCCCTCTCGATTGAAAATTGTGAGCTTATAGCTTTGAAGGAAGGTTTGTTATGGGTGCAACAGTTCAAACTCTCAATTGGGCTAATAGAATGTGATTCTCTTCAAGTGGTACAAAGTCTTTGTGTTGATGGAGGTTTTGTCAACAATAAATTTAGAAAAAATTACGAAATGTGGCTTGTGTGAAAATTATTATTAATCAAAGTAAATAAAGAGGCAAAGATTTTATAGTGGTTCAGCCCCGAAAAAGATGAGCTTACATCCACTGTTTTTCACTATTTTCTAGAGAATTACAAGAACTCAAAATTACAATGCATTGTCTGGAAAGAAAAAAGTTAAAAAAGGTTCTTTCAAAAATTCCTCAGCCTATCAAGATCTGAAAAATTCCTTTTTTTTTTTCCTATCGAAGCATTGAACTCTCTTTATATAGATGAAGGTAGCTCAATTGTGAGAATGGGTAACTATACAATCAGGTAATATAATTTGAGTAACAATATAATTGGATAATCACTTAAATTGATCTTGAAAGAGAAACTTTTGTTTCCCTTTCTTTGTAGGTTACCCGTTTGACGAAGCGTTGACTAGTCTCCTTGTCATTCTAGTCGCACTTAACTTATTCGGAGGAGGTCGCACGTAACTCTTTCGGAAGAGGTCGCACTAACTTATGCGATTGAGGTCGCATGCAACTCTTTCGGAAGAGGTCGCACTTAATCTTACTCATGTGACCTGACATAGGATTTTAGACCGTACAACAATTGCCCCCCAGCTCCATTAGTTCTTCAGGACAAAATGGAGCTTCCTTCTAATGTAAGTGCGAGCTTAAAAAATGCGACGTTATGACCTAGACTTGAGACTCTCGAAGAGTCAAAGAGTCGCCAGATATTAAATATCACCTTTTTCAAGATCATGTGTACCTTTTTCTGACAGATGAAAACACATGTCGCCTTTTCTGAGAAGAATAGCGAAATTCGAGGAGACTTAATGATAGCGATGATGCTAGCTGTCGTCTTAAATCGAATCGTTTCAAATTTTGAAAGATACTGATTTAATTTCGGAAAAAATCAAATCCCGCGTGAACTTCGGCCTTTAGATCTGAAAATCAAATACCTTGATCTACGGTTGTGATTTAGCGAAGCTTGAGAAATAAATATCAAAAATCAATCCGCTTCTGCTTCTTCATTATAAACTCTCTCATCTTCCATCTCTCTAAAACCCAAAGTATTTCAGAGCAAACCTTACAGCGTCGTTTCATTTTTCAGCTTGCACAGTCTCTGGTTTAGAAGAAAGGTTAGTACATTTCTTCTCTCTTATTGTTCTTCGTTTGTTCTCGGAAAAACTTAGTTTTTATCTCTAGGAATTGAAACACATCCCATATTTGGATGGACTGAAATGGAAATTTTTCAGATCATCTTTACTAGTTCATAATAGACTCTTTTCTAGATAATGGACAAAGACGAACCCGTGAAAGAGTTTCTAGAGTCTGATACCCTATTTATTTATTTATTTTTTGACGAACTGCTCGAGCAATTTTTATGAATTCGTAGACCGATTAGAAAAAATTCGATGAGCTTGCTTGTTAATACAATCCTATGGTGAATCCCCAAAATTTACTAGCGTATAGTGAAGATCCTTGATGCTCGCATAGGACTAAACCCATCCGTATTTCTTTTCAGATGTCTAGTAGTGAGGATTTTAGGGAAGGAAATGCATTTTCAGGAGAATCTGAGAACTCTAGTATTAGCTCCATAAACCTTGAAGATTATCTTGAGCCAGAACCCGAAGTAGAGATAACAGGAATCAGGCAAAATAGTCCTCGCATAGGCGACTTCCCTCAGGACTAGTGGCCTCGACATATCAGGGATGCCCCTGCCTTCGCATCGGGCTATTAATACGTAGAGGGGAATTGGTCATGTACCAATATAAGGACGAGCTGCACATCGAACAA
>JXTB01000380.1:404676-435411 GCA_002914805.1 Parasponia andersonii
ACAACATGGGAAAATGGAAAAATCTATTTTTTCACTTTGACTATGCGGATAACGGCTTCTTTCAAAATCCTGGTAGGTAGTTTTTCAATTTATCGTCTTTTTCTGTGTTGTTATATTTATCCTGATCGTACCCGTATGTCATCGCAGATAACAGGGAACGGCCCGGACTTTCCAGGGAACTGCTCACAAGGGTGTACAAAATCATTGACCTTCCAATTGAGGAATTTGATTAGAAGGTACTTGGTACTTCCAAGAACCTGGTCGCTTGCGGTCTGTTTCCAAAGGGAGCCGCGTTCCCTGACCCTCCCATCCGTTCGTCCAGACCTTTGAGCTTGAAGAAAAAGAAGCCAAGGAAACAGACGGATATAAGTGCCTCGTCTTCCAAACCTAGGAAACGAAAAGCACCTGCCACCCCTCCAACTTCGGAACCTTCTTCTCTAGAAATAGCGTCACCACCAACTCCTCAACTAGCTCTTCAACAAGAAGAAGGTAATCATATGTATATATATTTTCTAATTATCATTATATTATATCACCTCGCTTACTGACATATCTGTACAGAGATGGTTATTGGTAGCAGCCTGCGAGCACCACCCTCCACTCTCGGGTCCATGGCAAAATCCAAGACACCTGAGAGCACTCTATCATCCAAAGGGAAAGAGAAGGTCGACAACTCCAAAAAATGAAAAATTACCTTCGAGGACATCCTGGCAAGCTCGCCTCCTCCACAGCCTCAGACAATTAGCCATTCTGAACCATCCAAGGAGGCTGCCACCTCTTCGGAACCGATCCTGGTAGATAAGGATGAGAAGCTCTTCGCGCTCCTCAATCAATTACTAGAGAAGACTGGTATGAGTGCAGCCTTCATTGATCACTTCACTTCCGAGGAGGGCTGGGATAGGATGAAGTGTCAATCAGCCAAGGTCATCTTCGGTTCTGCAATGAGGATGCTAGCCAATGTAAGCACCTTTTTATTCTCTCCTCAAATGTATTATTTCTCGGAATTAATGGTTATATTTTTAGACTGCGGCTGCTACTGTCCTGATGCATGACCTGGTCCTCGAATGTTTGGAAAAGGCTGAAGAGATAACCCAAGCATTTGAGAACTCGGAGAAAGTTCGGGAGGAGGAGAAAAAAGCTTTTGACTTGGAGAGGTAGCAGCTGCTTAAAGGCCTGGCCAAGGAGAAGCTCGAGAAGGAGAACCTCGAGGAGAAAGTTAAAGAGCTCGAGAAAACCATCTCTGAGCATCCGGATTGCATGAGGGAGGCGACAACAGAGGCGGTTCACAAAGCTATCGAAGAGTTTAAGGCGACTGAAGTCAAAGAGCTCGAAGATAAAGCTAGTGACATCACCTCGTTGACCATTATTTTTAACATCTTCTGCGAGCATCCAAACTTTAACTTCTCTATCCTTGGCGAGGACGTGGTCGAGCTTGTCCAGAGTTGGAGGGAGGATACTGCCAAAACTGGGGATGACGGTGCGAGCACTTCTGCACAAAAAACACTTATTATTTTTTATTTATTTTTTAGAACAATGTGGGCTTGGTCCTCCTTCCTCTCTCTGCTTATTTACGGGTACAATATTTAATGAATATTTTTTCCTTGTCAGATATATTCCTGTAAAATAATCAAAACACAATATTGTAATTTTAACTTAGTCAATGACTAGGTGACTGATCGGTACGCTTTTTGCGATTTGAATCCAACTAACTTAAAATGAGTTTTAAGTGTTAGGATAGGTTAGGTCGCTTAAGAAAACAGCAAGTACGAGTGATGCAAACTCAATACTGTTTTTCAAAAGTTCCATGGCAAAATAGGATATAGCAATATATCACATCAAACAATGAACGTTTTGCTTAGTTACTTTGTTGTTTGAGGAGGGAAATTGCATAATACGACATGCTAAGGCATGAAGCGAGGAGAAAATCCTAGGATTTTAAGGAATTTTAGATATTTCGACGATCTAAAACTCCGTCCCCTCTAAATGGACGTTTTGCATAATCTCTTAGGAAACAAGTAGGAGATAATATTCTGATCCCACTGCTCCCCGAGTTTTATGGTGTCCGAAAACTGCCATAAAACTATAAGAGATAAATCAAATGAAGTTGAAGTAATAGCCGAAGAAATATTATTGACAAATGACGTCGAATGTCAAAATGATGAAGATACAGGAAGCCGTTGAAAATACATGAAGATAAACATGAAGATTCATTGATAATAACGATAAAGTTATTCTGCATTCCAAGCATGTTCGATCTTTTGTCTGCCGATGCAAGCTAGCTTGTATGTCCCAGGTCGAATGACATCGTCGATAACATAAAGTCCTTCCCAGGAAGGTCCAAATACACTAGCACCATGCTCTTTATTATTAGGTAGAACTCTTCGAAGGACAAGATCACTAATTTCAAAATGTCTACTTTTGATTTTGGAGTTATAATGTCGAGCAGTGCGTTGTTGATGTGATGCAATTCGAAGTTGAGATTGTTCACGCCTTTCTTCTAAAAAATCGAGTTCAATTCTCAGCAATACATCATTCTGATCTCGCTCATAAACAGATTGCCATAGAGAGCTCGAACCAATTTCAACTGGGATCATTGCTTTATATCCATAAGCTAAAGAGAATGGACTCTCTCCAGTAGTGGTTCATTGAGTGGTACGATAAGCCCATAAAACTTCTGAAAGTACTTCTGGCCAAGCTCCTTTATGCTCCTCTAGCTTCGTCTTTATATTCTGTTTAAGTATTTTGTTTATCGCTTCTACATGCCCATTAGCTTGTGGATGAACAATAGTAGAGATACTCTTCTTGATGCCCAAGTTGTTGCAGAAATCATGGAACTCATCACAGTCGAATTGTTTTCCATTATCAGAAATTAAAGTATGCGGTATACTATAACGGTAGATTATAGATTTGTAAACAAAATCTATCATCTTCTTTGCGGAAATGGTGCTCAAGGCCTCAGCTTCCGTCTATTTTGTAAAATAATCGACTGCGACCACCGCATACTTCAAACCACCTTATGCTAATGGAAGCATCCCGATAATATCAATTCCCCAAATATCAAATGGCCATAGACTAGTCATTGTAGTTAAAGGAATATGTGGTTTTCTAGGAATAGTCGCAAACCGTTGACATTTATCACACATCCTAACAAATTCCAATGTATCCTTCTTCATAGTCAGCCAAAAATACCTTTGTCGAAGAATCTTGTTTGCAAGTGCTTGCCCCCCAGAATGATTTCCACATATTTCTTCGTGAATTTCCCTCATAATATAGCGTGCTTTTTTATCATTGACACATAATAATAATGGCGAGCTAAAACTCCTTCGATAAAACTTCTCATCATGGATGATATAGCGGGCTGCCTTCATGTGGAGTCGCTTTGCATCGTCTTTGCTCTCGGGAAGATCGCCATTTTGTAAATATTGCATTATAAGATCCATCCACGATGGTTTTTCGTCAACTGGTATAGTTACTTGGGGTTCAACCTCGATGCTTGGTGATACAAGAAATTCAACAGGAACAACCTTCAACAACTCTGCATCTTTCGTTGAAGCGAGCTTAGCAAGTGTATCCGCCCGGATATTTTTAATGCGAGGAAGAAGCTGAATGTTATAAGCAATGAATGTTAAGAATAATCGTTGTACCTCCTACAAATAGGCCATTATTCTCTCTCCTCTTGCTTGGTAATCGCCCTTCACCTGACAAACGACCAGCTGGGAGTCGCTGTACACTTCAATCATCTCGACCTTCATTTCCTGTGCAAACTTTAGCCCAGCTATCAGTGCTTCATATTCAGCCTCATTATTCGACGCTAGGAACTTGAAGCGAAGTGCACAATGAATGTTATGCCCTTCAGGACTGATTAAAACTAGGCCCGCACCTGCTCCATTTTCGTTTGATGACCCATCAATATAAAGTTTCCACAACCTTGATGTATCTGAAGTGGGTATTTTGAGTATTCCTGTGGGAAGATCGACATCATATGTAAACTCTGTAATAAAATCTGAGAGGGTCTGACCCTTTATGACAGTGCGAGGTTGAAAATTGATGCTAAATTGACTCAATTCAATGGCCCACTTAAGCAGCTGTCCTGAAGCCTCAATTTTCTGTAGAACCTGTTTCAACGGAAAATTCGTGAAAATTTTGATGGAGTGAACATGAAAGTAAAGTCGAAGCTTTCTTAATGCGATGATGAGTGCTAGCACCAAATTTTCCATCTCTGGATACCTAGTTTCGGCATCAAGTAATCTTTTACTTACATAATAGACAGGTCGCTATATATTTTCCTCATCGCAAATTGATGCAGCACTCGTCGCATATTTGGAAACAGCGAGATATAAGCATAATTCTTCTCCTGGGTTTGGCTCCGACAAGGATGGAGGAGAAACCAAGTGTATTTTTAACTCTTGAAATGCTTTCTCGCATTGCTTCGTCCATTCGAACCTCTTTGATCCTTTCAATACTTCAAAGAACGATTGGCATTTATCAGTTGACCTGGATACAAACCGACTCAGTGCAGCTACTCTTCCTGCTAGGCTCTGCATATCCTTGGGTTTACGAGGAGATTCCATATCAATCAACGCTTATATCTTCTGAGGGTTCGCTTCAATACCTCGCTGATTGGCTATAAAATCCAGAAACTTTTCAGATCCTACCCCGAATGCACACTTCTGAGGATTCAGCTTCATTTGATATTTCTGGAGAATTTTGAATATCTCATCAAGAAGTTTGATGTGATCTTCGTCTTTCTCCGACTTCACCAACATGTCGTCGACATATACCTCCATTGTCTTGCCAATTTGTTTTGCAAACATCATATTGACAAGACGTTGGTAGGTTGCTCCTGAATTGACAAGTCCGAAGGGCATCTTTTTATAGCAGTATAATCCTCGATCAGTGATGAATAAGGTATGCTCCTCATCTAGCTCGTACATGGGGATTTGATTGTATCTAGAATACGCGTCCATGAAACTTAAGAGTTCATACCCCGATGTCGCATCTACAAGCTGGTCGATTCTTGGAAGGGGGAAGCTGTCCTTCGGGCATACTTTGTTGAGATCGGTGAAATCGATGCACGTTCTCCACTTCCCATTGGGTTTCTTTACCAAAACCGGGTTAGCTAGCCAGCCTGGGTAAAAAGATTCCCTTATAAATCCAATTTCGAGCAGCTTCTCCACCTCTTCTTTCAACGCGATGTAGCGTTCTGGATTCATAGCCCTTCTTTTCTGCCGTACAGGCTTCTTTGTCGGGTCTATGTTAAGATGGTGGTATATGATCTTCGAATCGATCCCTACCATGTCCGAATGTCGCCATGCGAAGACATCTAAGTTAGATTTCAGAAAAGCGACTAACGAAGCTCGCACAGGCTCTTGAATCTTCGTTCCAATCTTTAAAGTTTTGGAAGACATGTCGAATGATAAATCCTCCAGATCTTCAATGGGTCCAGTTCTGACCTCTTCATTTCTCGTGGATCGAAGTCTTCGCTGGTCGTATCGATTGACACTTTAACTGACAGTTCGACTGACGCTCCATCTAACGATTCAACAGATGCTTCGACTGATGCTTTGCTTGATGCTTCGACTGACGCTTCTTCTGGTAGCTGGACCATCATTGTGTGAGGTGTCGCATCCTTTGCTGCAAGTTTCAATGAGTTGTTATAACAAGTCCGCACATCATATTGATTTCCTCGCACCTCGCCTATCCCGTGTGGGGTCGAGAATTTCATAGTGAGATGGTAGATTGAAGTGACGGCTCGAAGTTCCCTCAGTGTCGGTCTTCCCAGCACAGTATTGAATGCGGAGGGGAAATTTACCACCAAAAATTAAGTCATTATCATTGAAACCCCAGGGTAAGTTCCAACGTTGACCATTAATTCAATCATGCCCATAGGCATCAGGCTGTCACCAGTAAAACCATAGAGCGGAGTAATGGTAGGCTTCAAGTCGCTCTCATTCAACCCCATCTTCTTAAAGGTATCGTAGTACAGGATGTCAACAGCACTCCTGTTATCAACCAATACTCGCCACAACTGCGTGCTTCCACAATTAATTTTTATGACCAATGCATCATTATACGGATAATGGACTTCTCTTGCGTCCTGTTCTGTGAAGGTAATGTCCATATCCCATACTCATTGAAGCTTGCATGGTCGCTGCTAAAGATGCATGATGTTAGTCAATGGCTGTTGTCGAGCTTCTCGTGTATACCTGTCTTGAGCCCTTTTCGAATTTCCGCCAACATGCAGTCCTCCAAAGATAGTTCAGACTTCGCGTTGAATTTCTGGAGGTTGCTGTTGGTTTTCTTCTCGCTTTTTGTTGTTCTGCCTGGTGTATTACTGCAGTCACCCCTCTTTAATCAATCTTTCAATTTCATCCTTCAAAACGTAGCAATTATTGGTGTCATGTCCAATATCATTGTGATACCGGCAGAACTTGTTGGGGTCGCACTTTACCCTGTCCCATTTCATTGGTTCCGGTTGATGGTATCGCTCCTGCTGGTTTGTGACCGCATAGATATGATCTATGGGTGCGTTTAACTCGGTGTGATTGTTGAACCACATCGGAGCTCTTGAAATCTCCTACTTTTTAGTTCTAGGCTGATTCTCTGTCAACTGTTCATTACTCCTTTTATTTTTCTTATTACCGTTATTGTTTGTCGTGATCACATCTGTAGTAGTATCTTTCCTCCCTTCTTTCTTTGTCTTTTGAAGATTCTCGCATGAAGATTCTACCCTCAGAAGTTGACCAACTCTTCGGTAGAAGTCCCCTAGAGTTCTACATTCTCGCTCGAATAATTCATCCTAGAGTTTAGTTTCTGGTCACACCCCGGCCATCATGAGAGTTAAAACTCCCCCTTCAAGTAGATTGTTGACCTTTGCTAACTCTGAGGTGAATTGGTTGAGATAAGATCGTAGAGATTCCTCTGGACCTTGTTGAATTACAGACAAGCTAACAAGTGGAACAGTGAAATTCTTTGCAGCTTGGAACTGTCTCAAGAATGCCGTTTGAAGTTGTTGCCAGGACGAGATTGAGCCAGACTTGAGACCTCGAAACCACTTCTTTGCGGCTCCTGAGAGAATTAGAGCAAAACATCTGCAACGTGCATGATCATTGACACGATGGAGTTCCATCATGTCGCTGAAGTGATTCATATGATCCTGTGGATCAGTTTTCCCATCAAAAGTGTTTATGGTAGGAAGTCTGAATCCAGTAGGTAGGGCAGCAGCTCGAACTTCCTCGCTGAATGGCGATTGACGATATCCATCATCGAGCTCATCGTCCCAACTAGCAAGTGCGTCTAATGCGATCCTTAAATTATGAACATCGACGTTCGGAGGAAGAGCATTATCTCTTGCTGGCGGCAAGGGCGGCCTTTGATCGTTATCTCGATGTATGGCGGGTTGGTCAGGTAGAGTCTTCTACGATCTGTGAGAGAAATCCAGCGAAATAGTGCGACGAGATCGGCTTTGGTCGTTATGATGCGATACGGATCGTTCATGATTACGTCGCCTCTCCAAGTATTGTCTTAAGTCTGTAGGATCTTATCTCGACTCTCTGCTGATCCTTTCGAAGACGTTTCTTGATTGTCGTTTTTGTTCGTTGTTTAAGCGATCTTGATTACCAGTGGATTTGCGAGAAGGTTGTCCACGATTATAGTTATTACTTGAACTCTCTGTACCAAATTCTAGAGGTAAGTTTGCGACTTTGCCTTTTCCTTTAGAGATGTGATCTTCATGACGCTCTTGCTGGGTTCTTGGCTAGTCGCGTTTCTTTGTCTCTAGGATCTGTATTCCTTTCTCAGGTAGTTAAGCAGGACGTTCTCTGGGACGTTCGTGCTGTGGTGGGGTCACTACTTGTCCTTCAGTAAGTCGTCGCAGGGAGTCATTGATCTGGTTAGTGATTTGCTGAAGGTTCACCAATGTCTCCTCCAGGTGATCCTATCTCTAAGCAAGGTTTTCTGATGCGGTCATGGTAGGCTGATCCTGAGCAGGGTCTGCCTGTGCAGCAGCAGTGCTTTGGGGTTGGTTTTGGCTAGTTCCGGTGACTCTGGTAGTATTTTTAGTGTTTGCCATTAAAAAAGCGAAATTTGACAAACTATTTTTGCCGGAATAGCCCTCCTTCTAGCGTCAATTATTGATGGAGGTTTTGTCAACAATAAATTTAGAAAAAATTACGAGATGTGGCTTGTGTGAAAAGGGTTATTAATGAAAGCAAATAAAGAGGCAAAGATTTTATAGTGGTTCAGCCCCAAAAAAGATGAGCTTACGTCTACTGTTTTTCACTATTTTCTAAAGAATTACAAGAACTCAAAATTACAATACATTGCCTGGAAAAAAAAAAAGTTAAAAAAGGTTCTTTCAAGAATTCCTCAGCCTCTCAAGATCAGAAAAGGTCCTTTTTTTTCCCACCGAAGCATTAAACTCCCTTTATATAGATGAGGGTATCTCAATTGTGAGAATGTGTAGCTATACAATCGGGTAATACAATTTGAGTAATAATATAATTGGGTAATCACTTAAATTGGGTAACTGGTCGATCTTGAAAGAGAAACTTTTGTTTCCCTTTCTTTGTAGATTACCCGTTTGACGAAGCGTTGACTAGTCTCCTTTTCATTCTGGTCGCACTTAACTTGTTCGGAGGAGGTCGCACGTAATTCTTTCGGAAGAGGTCGCACTAACTTATGCGGTTGAGGTCACATGCAACTCTTTCGGAAGAGGTCACACTTAATCTTACTCATGCGACCTGACATAGGATTTTAGACTGCATAACACTTTGTAATAAGGAGCCTTTAGCAGCTAATGCTTTGTTAGTAGAAGAGATTTTTACCTATATTTGTTTAGCAAATTACTTTCAATGCCACTTTATTTCTAGACTAGAAAATTTGGTGGCTTATTATTTAGTAGTCTCTGCCTTTTCTTTTCCCAAGGTTCTCCCTGGATTGACTGTTGTCCTGATTTCATTTCTCAGCTGTTACTGCTAATTTAATTTAATATTTTTTGCCCGCTTTGCAGCTCGTTTTGCTCGAAAAAAAAAATCTACAAAGGAAAACTATTATTTGCACCATATATATAGATATATGTACACATACAAAAATACATATTTGAATTTATAGTCATACAATCGAAAATATCACATGCATTTCTTTTCTATCTCTCTTTATAGCAACTTTTCTCTCTCGAAAAAAAAAAAAACAAGTTTCATTACTGCTTTCATAGAGATCGGAGACGGAATGTCTCTTTCTCTTTTTCTTTCTCTGGTCTCCTCTTCTTTTTCTCCTTGATCTCTCTCTCTCTTGACCTCTCTTAGTGATAAAAGATTTTTTTTTTTTTTAATTTTCTTTTCTAATAAGTCCAGATTTAGATATGGTTTGTATGACCACATTTTATATAGATTTTTAAGTCTATTTACTATATTTTGAATATGAGTTTATATTTTCAAGTTTGTTTACTATATTTTGAATATGAGTTTTTCTTCTTTGATTTAGATCTGTTAGGTAGATGAGTTATTTTTCTTTTCAATGGACGTAGATCTCAATTGGTGTTAGAATCATATAGTCTACTCTGGTAAGAATGTAGTCCAAAAATAGTTATTGAATACAATAATTTATTGGTGGTTCTTGTTATCTTCTTCTCTTATAGAATTATGGTAACTTTATAAATCTTATTGTTGTATTTATGCTTGAATTTTCATCTCTTTTCTTTAAAGAGTTTGAAATTATAATCCTTATGTTTGCAATGTAATTGAAACTTTTTTGCTTTGAATGATGATTTTTCCTTCAAGAGTATGTAATTATCAAAAAAAAATAAATTACAGTCATATACATTAAAGTCTGAAACCCACTTAATGCCACATATCGGTGTCCAAAACATTGTAGTATGCCTCGTATATATGCAGTACTCTGGAGTGGACACCACTGATGTTGAATAGCACATATTTTTTGTAATGTGAGTAGGGTCCCCCAACGTTCTCGCAATTGAATATGTGTCCCTCCAATTTTAGAAGTGACAGCTGTTAGATACCAAAGAACTAATGGAGCCTTCCTCGACTCAACCTTGACTATTTAGAGAAGCTAAGGAATGTAAAATGTAAATGCATGCCCATGTGAGGAGAGTTAATAAGCCCTGCAAAAATTAATCTTTCATTAACTACAGGCTATAGCTCTACCACCATATCCAATGCCTCTACCACCATATCCAATGCCACTGACCCCAGTCATCCACCATCTCACCCTTTGTTTCACACCATGTATATAAAATCACTTCACTTATGATATGCCTCTGTATTTTCTCATCGATTATTAGGGCTTGAATAGCTATTAACCTTGTGAGATTCTTCTCTTCTCCTTGAGTTTCGACCCTTTTTTTTTTTAAATGAACTTACCTTACTGGGCATGCAAAAGTTGGTCTGCCCAATTACTGCTTACACTAAAGTAACAACTTTAATTTGAGAAATGCCCATAGTTTAAAACCTTACTGTTACATTGTTTGTTGAGTGGATTCTTTAGTATTTTCCTCTGTGGCTTCTCCATTACATATTTACATACATATCTATTTATAGAGCCATGTGATTTGCCAAGAACTGGGACATAAAATCATCTTTTTATCACTATCAGCAAGTAAGTCATGTGAAAAAGAGTCCCTTTATCTTGTAGCTTCCTGGAGAAATTTATTATTTGCCCAAGACTCAAATGAGGCCACCGCTCACTTTTTATTGCCCAAGGCCAAAATGATACATTTGGAAGCAAAAGTGTTTTGGATGTATGCTTTTGGTTTTATCCCATTTTCTAACCATAAAATTCTATTGGGTGAACTCAACATGTTTGGGAGAGAGAATAACAGGAATTTGTAATTTTTTTTTTCTTGACACTGTTACTCGTATGTTTGAGTTGACTCATGTTAAGTTAAATGATACCAAACTAGATACCAAAAAAGCATGCTTTTTAATTAGGTAGCAAAAAAGTGTGTACATGTATTATTGTAGAAGCTAGTTAATGGAGGGAAAGTAGTGATTAGTATTAATTAGCTTATTATAAAGTAGAACCACGTGTGTATTTTATCAATATTAAGCATATTTTAACTACTCTGCCTGCCAATGGCTGATATCTGAGACTTATGCAATCACGGGCATTTGTCTTGTTGGTAAATTCCAAAACCCTTTCACTCCTTAAAGCAAAGATTTCATTTCATGTGTGTGTATGTGTCTATATATGGGACTATATATATCGATGTATTTTTATATTTATTTAGAGAGAGGGAAAAAAAAAATTGTCTCAATATTTTTCTTGTTATTGTTTTGTTTTTTGTTCTTTTTAATTTGCTGAAGTTAAAAAGGCATTGGTTAGCTTAGGCTTGCTTGGCTAGCCCTTCAAAGCATCAAAACAAAACAGTGCCTTGACATGGATAACAGTGCCTTTCTTTAACTTCAGGAGAAACTTAGGATATTATTTTATTGTTTTTTTTTTTAATTCATTTATATGTTCCTTCCTCTTCATTAAGCAAATAAGTTGACTCAACCGCAGGCTACCTCCAAATTAAGAATTAAATTTTCCTTAATCTATACCAGTACTTATTGGAAAAGTCTTTGATATTGCCATATATATATATATATATTTAGCACCAATTGTATATTATTTTTTACTTATCCGTAGCTATTATTTTACCTGATTAAAATTTGTCATTTGTCACGTACGTTCTTTTATAATAATAAAATGTTTTAAAAATATATTAAATAATAAATATTTTTTTATTATTTTTTCAACTATTCAAATTATAGTATCTTTTATATTATGATTTTAAAAAAATGTCTATGAATAAGTAAAAAAAATAGGTAATGAATTGCAACCATATATATCTATATATTATATACAGATATATAATAGAATCAATGCCAAGAACTCCAAATCGGCTGTCCAATTTGGTGTATCAATGCTAGACAAATCATGTTAAAGCTCTAAAAAAAATGATAAAATTGATTAGGAAACAATTTTAATTTTTGAATGATGTATTTCCTTTGTTTATAAAATGAATTAAGATATTGAAATTAGGCGATAATGTTACATTTATTGTGAAGATAATTACGTCATATCATATCTGTAATTATACACTTTTTTCGTAACAGTATACTTTTTAATTGTCATAAACTAAAAATTAAACTAGTCTGCAATAGTGCATATCATCTATTTTCTTTTCCAAGATCTTTTTCATCTATTATTGTTTGGTTTAAACAGGCTTTGTAATTAATTGAGACGATTTGTCATTTGAGCTATTGTATTTATATAATAAGAAAGGTTACTGTTAGGTCTTTGTTATATTATTTTGAAATCATTTTCATTCTATCACGATCCAACTCCACCACTGGCCGCCCTAATTAAATGGATTAGGAAGCTATAACTTTCCATTTTGGCACTAATTATAAAGTCTAATATACTTATGATACCTCCTCATATTCTTTGTTGGCTTTTTTCATATGCAAAAGTTGCAATATTATTGCAATTTCATTCCAAAAGTATAAAAAAAAAGTTGCGATTCTTAGTGTTACGTTAGTTTTAGCTTATATTTGCTGGAAAATAGCCTTTGAGATTTTATACCAAATCTTTAAATTTTTTTTTTTAAAAAGGAGCTTATTTATGTAAGATTTCATTGTATCAACCCTGCAATGTTTGTTTTGTACGTTGATTAATTTGTATTTGGAAATAATTTTAGAGAACTTATACCATTAAAATTGTCTAATAAGCTTTCACTTTTATATATTTTTTTATAGAAGATTTTATTGTATTGCATCTTGACGTTTTCATTGGTATGTTAATTTTCCTCATAGTGCGAAATATACTGAGATTTTATACCGAACTTTCAAAATTATCAAATAAATTGCCACTTTTAATTGGTGAAACTTTTATAGAAGATTGTATTGTATCAAATTAAATATAAGAACTAATTTTCCATATTGCTTATATGAGAGTTTTTGTATAAATCGATCTAAAAAGGGGTGCAAAACACTAAAAAAAAAGTTCTATATAATATTACTCTCATATTTGTGATTGGAAATCAATCATGAATTCAAACTTTTTTGTCAATTTTTGGTGTCATGATCATGCCAAATCAGTTATTAAATTAATAATGTCATTTGTTATAAAAATTTATCTAGTTTTTTTATTTTTAAACCTGTTTTCTTAATTAAAATTTTAATTTAAATATAACATGCCGTGGATCCATTAATTGGATTTGGACATGAATTGAAAACCAAAATTGAACGAGAGATCTTTTTTTTTGCTTTTGAATCAATTGAAAAAAGATTTAGATTATCTACACGCAGTAACGCATAATAACCTAATACTAGTGCGGAAAAATAGTTCTATGATTTAAGTATATACATATTTTANGTAAAGGAGAAAAGAAAAGGAAAAAGACAGCTGTCATGTTATATATTTCTAATCTTAGTGACAATAATCCTTAAAAAGAAAAGAAAAGAAAAGAAAGTTAACAAAAAATGTGACAGAATAACAGTAAAAGTTTCATAATCTTGTCTTTTGAGATAAAACTTTCTTAAAATTAATTATAAGAAAATTAGGAATAATACATAAATAAATATATAAATAAAAGGTTATATTATAAGTGTTATAGACTCACACATTCAACTTTGACGTTGCCATGCTTTGCTATTAAAATGCCTCACTCACGCCTTAATCAGGGGCTTTTGAGAGTTCAGTTTTGCTGTTAAAACCGTACGACGTTCTTTTCGTTCATTACCCTTTTTTCCTATTCCAACACCTCATACTTCACTACCCTTTTCTCCGGCGCCTCTCGCCGGATCCGGTCCAAAAATCTCACCGGAAATCCAGCTCTTACGTCACACTCTGCTTTTGGCCTTATAAAAGCTTAAACCCATAACCCATGTTTAGATTCTAAGCGCAGTTTTAAGTGTTTTGAAGATCAAGTTATGAGAATCTTAGAGATGGGTTGATTATTTTACTCATTTTTTTTTAATGAAATCAAGAAATGTTATATATATATGCGTGTGCGCGCATGTATTTTTATAGTTTCTAGGTAACTTAAAGCTTTGGTTACGTAAGTAGAATCAGCTTGTCTAGTGCTGAGTCTGATAAGAGTTTTATTAACAATGGTCATTGATTTGATCTGCTTAGATTAAATTATTAATGGGGTTTAAGCTTAAAGCTTATTGCCTTCTCTTGTTTAAGTCTGAGTTACCCATTTAGCTCAAAAGGATTTTGTGTGCTAATTTCTTTTGTCCTTGTTTGCCGGGTTCTGGAAGTGAAACTGTGTTTTGAGTCGGTGAATTGCAGAGTAGAGTCTATTTGTGTTTGTGGGGGGTCACAAAATGTGCAGAGCTGGGGAGTCCAATAAGGACCGTAATTACAAGCAGGAGAAGAAGAAGATGGGTCTAAAGATTTTGCTAAAGCTTGAGAAATCGAAGATTTTAATGGGTTCTAAAACTAGGATGAGGTTGTGGATGATTCGGGCTATTACAACTGTGTTTCTTTGGGCCTGTGTTGTTCAGCTAATGGTGTTTGGGGAGCTATGGGGACCAAAGCTGTTAAAAGATTGGCCTTCTTGTTTTACTCATCAGGGTTTGCCTGTGGCGGATAGCCATTTGTCTTCTATTCCACCAAAAATTGTCTATTTTCCAAAGAGTGAGTTTTTGTATTTGTCAATTCAAAACTTTTACTTTGTTCTCTTCTCAATCCAGAAGCAAAGTCAATGGAAGATTTTCTCTGACTCAATTTTCTGAATTGGGTTTCATCTTGTTTTCTCAGGGATTTACAGGAACAATGGCTATCTCATGGTTTCTTGTAATGGAGGACTTAACCAAATGCGAGCAGCGGTGAGACAATTGGCTACTTTCATAACGATTATGAATGTTTTCTTCCATTGCTTTAGAACCACATTGCTATTCGTTTGTCTCATTTGTGCATTTTCTGCAGATATGTGATATGGTTGCTATTGCCAGATATTTAAATGTCACTCTAATTGTTCCAGAACTGGATAAAACCTCCTTTTGGGCAGACCCAAGGTAGGTTGCTTTGATCTTTCTTGCCAAAATTTGTCCATCGGAACCACTCCTTTTAGCTCTTTCAAGGATAGTCAATTGTTGTTTGCAGTGAATTTAAAGACATCTTTAATGTTGACCATTTCATTGCATCTTTGAGAGATGAGGTAAGGATATTGAAAGAATTGCCGCCAAGGATGAAGAGAAGAGTTGAATTGGGAATGTCTTACTCTATGCCACCAGTTAGTTGGTCCAACTTTTCATACTACCTTCATCAGGTTAGTTCAGAAAAATAGAACAATTTCGAGCCTTTTCTTTTCCTGTTTATGGAACTAATTTCAATAATTCTGGTCAGCAGATTCTTCCTCTGGTGCAAAAGTATAAAGTTGTTCATCTGAACAAAACGGATTCTCGGCTTGCAAACAATGGTCTGCCTACTCAACTTCAGAAGTTGAGATGCCGAGTAAATTTCAATGCGCTGAGGTTCACTTCGCAGATAGAAGATTTGGGAAGAAAGGTCGTTAGGATTTTGAGGGAAAAGGGTCCTTTTCTGGTTCTTCATCTCAGATATGAAATGGATATGTTGTCTTTCTCTGGCTGCACTCATGGTTGCCGCACTGAGGAGATAGAAGAGCTCACCAGAATGAGGTAATCTGTCACTTTCTATTACTTTTATCTCTTCATAGATTTCTTACCAATCTTGTCTTACGAAAATTCTGCTTATTTTTCAGGTATGATAATCCATTGTGGAAAGAAAAAGCTATAAATTCAGATTTGAAGAGAAAAGAAGGTTTGTGCCCTTTGACGCCAGAGGAAACTGCACTTGTATTGAAAGCTCTGGGAATTGATCATAATGTTCAAATCTATATTGCTGCTGGAGAAATATACGGAGGAGAAAGAAGGATGGCAAGCTTGGTAGCTGCTTTTCCTAATTTGGTTAGTAGACAAAATCAGAAGAAGCCTTTTTAACAGTTTTATAGATAGTATCGCCATAAAAAAATCTTGCTTTACATTTTATGGAACAGGTCAGAAAAGAGACTCTGCTGGAGCCCTCAGATTTGAAGTTTTTCCAGAATCATTCTTCCCAAATGGCAGCACTAGATTATCTGGTCTCCCTGGAAAGTGACATTTTTGTGCCTACTTATGATGGAAACATGGCTAAAGTCGTCGAAGGCCATCGCAGGTAATATGTTTTTTTTCCCATCTTTGACAAACTTCTTAGGCTAGACATATCACGTTATATCAGATTCTGAATTACCAAGTTACTTAAATATTACTATCTGATATTACTATTTTTATTTTATTTCCCTCGATGTTATCACGCTTTGATCTGAAGTCAAGTGTGCTTTTTTTTTTTTTTAATTATTTCAGATTTTTAGGCTTCAAAAGGACTATTTTATTGGATAGAAGGCTTCTGATTGGTTTAGTAGATCAGTTTAACAATGGCTCATTGAGCTGGGATGACTTCTCTTTCATTGTAAAGAAAGCTCATGCTGATCGAATGGGGAACCCAAGTAAACGAGTGGCGATTCCAGATAGACCTAAAGAAGAAGATTACTTCTACTCCAATCCACATGAGTGTTTGCAATTGATTGATGATGAACCATCAAGGCAAAGCACATGATTCTATGGATCCTGATTAACATGGTCAATCAATCCAAATGATAAGAATGTTCTGTCAGTCAACTCAACTCATCCAATGGCAGGCAGAATCAAATTCCGTACAGCTTGTAAATGTTTGGTTTCTTTTAAAGTGAGCTGAAGAATGAACCCGTCAAAGCTTATTGGAAATATCAAAAAGTTTTTTTAATTGTTTTGATTTAAAACACACTCTGGAGTGAAAACCCTGCTATTTCAGGGTCATTTGGAGAGCCATCTAGTTTGGGGAGTTCTTCTCTAGCTTGCTGTACTTCTTCACCCTTTCATTTGATTGTAAAGTTAAATTATTATTTATGCCAATAATAAGAAGGATTACGCATTCTTTGCCAGCTCTCAAACATAATGGTGGTCCGTTTCAGAGTCAAAAGGATCTGATTATCATTTAGCATTATTTCCTTAAGATAAAGAATGAGTCTCATACTTAATAAATACATATTCAGGCATGCCCAAAATAATAATATATTCTTTAAGGGGACAAGAATTATAGTGCAGATGCTTTCAAATATAAGCATAGCTGTCTTATCTATAAAATATTGGAGTACATATCCTTTTATGGCAGAATTTTTTTGCACCTGGAAAATATCATTCCTGCTTATTTCAACGCCTTTTTCAAATGTGGGGTTTTGGCTAATAATATAATAGTCATCATCCTAAGTAGTTAGGACACAACACTTGTTATATCTCTCATTTTTATATTTTTCATTATATGGTAGCCACATATCATATTCTTATAACATAGATATAGTACATATATATTTTTTTTCATAATCAAAGGAGGAAAGAAAAGACAATCCACAATAATAGGATCCCAGAACGATTGGCACTTTGGTACCATAAGCAAGGAGATTGCATATATTCTGTTCAAGTCATCATTTGAAAATCCCAAGTTTTCTTGGATGAGAGAGAGAGGAAAAAGAAGGAAAGTAGTAGTATGAGTTGGATAGGTATAGACCATAGTAATGAATGATCCAAGAAAGGTTTGACAACGATCCAAGAAAATGTCATTGGGTGGGTGATCCAAGAAAGAAGCCACTCTCCATTAAGAAACTGGCTTTGGTCATAATTCATGTATAGATTTATCTACACCAATGGCCACTCATGGTGTGTTCTACTTCCACTCAAGGGCGGCTATTTAGGACTTCAAACGTAGCTTTCACAGTACACGACCCAAAAAAAAAAAAAAAAATGTGGCACCATTGAGATTTTCAAGGGCCCTCGTGAATTTCCATTCAAAACAGTGGAAAGTTGGTGAAATGCATTAAGCTTTTTTCCTTTTTATTTATTTTTTTAATTCTTTTTATTTCCTTTTTTCGGTCATAGACTCGATATACAACATAGTTCAACTCTTGGATTGAGATTAAGCCCCGGCGCAATTGTAGTTGAAGCTTTAATAATCATTGTCAAGAAAGTATTCGCTAAGCAGATTTCCTCATTTTCTTTGTCATTTCTTTAAGATGGGTTCATTCATATTAGTCTCCTTGGAGAGTTTGGGAACTTAACAAAAGATCTATTGTTTGTGAAATACACAGAGAAACCAAGTAGATGATGTCCACTAAAATAAGTCTAATATACTAACTTCTTATCACAATGCTAACACTTCAAGTGTCAGCATTGGTTATTGTCCAAAACTTTACGTGGCAAATCAAACTCGAGTTACTCACCCCTAGTAATAATAGTAATAATAATAATAATAATATTCAAAGCCGAGTTATAAGTTATTCCACCTATAATCAAGTGTATTGCTTACATTTTGCCTGATATTCAAGTTACCTTCGGTACACTTTGACAATTGATTAACTTTTATACCACGGCCGAATTCTCTCCCTTGTGAAGTGAAGTCTTAAGCCAGTTTATCCTAAGCCTAATATGCTCAATTTCTCATTGGTCAAATTACAAGAGTCAATAGTTGCTCCTATCGCATTTGATCATGTAACAAGACTCAATATACGACAACTTACTACTAGACCAAACGATCAAACCCTTGTAGGAACAACACACACTCGTGATGTTCATAATCTTTTTCGGTACTTTCTAGATGGAATAAGCATGAACATAACAAAATGGAGGAGAAAACACAAGCAATGCAGTACAGGAAACGATTTTGGACTATAACAAGCCGATCTTGGATAATTTCTTGCCTCTTACCTCATTCTAATAGAAGATACATAAAATCATAACCTTACACGACATCATTCAGCAATAATGCAATCTCTAGGTAGAACATCTTTCAACAAAGATCATCATCATTTCATTACCAAATACAGACTAAAAAAAATCAATAATTGGACAGACATTTGGAATGCGAAAATAGCTGCAGAGTTGAGAATAGATATGGCAGTATTCGAAGTAAAACACTGATTAGACCTAAGAACAGATGAACTTTAAGTCCTCAGTGCATCACTAACACAATAAGATAACATGACTTGCGAAAGAATGAGACGACAAGATCATGGCAGGAAATCACACCTAAATAGATCATTACAAATGTGAGAGTTGCTTCACTATGTGCATGGAATCATCTACCAAAGTTGGAAGTACAAGTAACTGAATATCTGAAACTTTCTTCTTAGGTCATCCATGCGCATGGAGCACAACACAAGGCGCATAAACATGTACAATTTCTCTAAACAAAAAAAATGACCCATCCAATAACCCTATCAACTCAAACCACCCCCGGAGATAAAGGAACAAAGAAAAAAGGGGAAGATAAATAGAAAAATTGGGCAACTTGAAAAATACACTACTTTTCGTTTATTCTGAGCCTCTTATGAGCTCGTTCAAACTTGTCATCTGCGCTGGTTACTTGAGTGTGTGACATTACTTGACTGTTGAGTGACCGGTTTGCATGATCCTGAACAAACAGCAAGTGGTTACCAATGCTACAATTGTCCTGAATTTAAATTCTTGATATCACTGTAGAATAAAATGTGTGTGCTAGTAATATTAGTAGGAAGCGCTTCACATATTTAGTTGACTCAAGAAAAACCTTTGAACTGGATGCCATGGAAGTCAATCCACTCTCTGTTCGATTTGCAACATTAATTTGCACTGAGATTCTGGTCTGTGACAAATCCACACCTGACGATTGCAGTGCTTGTGTCAGAGTATCCAGTACCCTGTTTAATACCAAAACCACCCTCAGTAACAGCACATACAATGCCTTTCCATTCCACAATTAATCATTAAACAATCTGTCAAATACCACATGAAACAAATACTAAATAGAAATTTAAAACCGCAAGGAGACCACATGAGAAAGGATTTCAAAACGTCTATGGAACAAAATCATGAAACTATTTGTGGATTCTCACCCCTGAGAGTACGAATTTGAGGTCCTAACTCTACCACTTTTATCCTCCTTGATACTCGGTGCATGGTTTAACACAGAACTCACAGTTGTATGTCCACCTTGCCATGATTCAGGTAGAGGTTGTGGTAGTCGATCTACATCACCCTCATCAGAAACAGATTCATGCAAAGCCAGAGAAGGCACACCACACCTCCCAATAGAGTCGAGCATAGTTATTTGTTGTGCATTAGGAGGATCTGATTGAGTGGCTGAGCCAGGGAAGTGATCCAGTGTTTTATAAACCATAGCAGAGCCCATGTCAGATTCCAATGAGTTTTGTGGATTGGGGGGCATGGAAGGGGAAACAACATTATTCTGAAGATCAGAACCATTCTTTACAACTTGAGTATGATCTGCAAAACTTTCTGTAGGTGCATGTTGATTTCTCTGTTGCAAACAAATGGGAAGGCGTCAAGATCCTCTTGAAAGGACTCTTACAAATTCTTAATCAGTATGCCCGGTAATCAAAGTAGTTGGTCGACCACAAAAATTTGTGACTTCAAAAAAGAGAGAGCACATGCATTATCTAACTTTTTTTTTTTTTCCTTAATACAACAAAAAGAGCATCTTTTCACTTTGTCAAAAGGTCTATAAGCTAAATAAATTTCACTCATGATTGACATAGTACAAAAGTAAACCATCCGGAATTATTAACCGGACTCACATGACGAATTTGATGACTGTAAATAACTAACAAAGATACGAAAAAAAAAAAAAAAAAAAAAAAAAAAAAAAAAAAAAAAAAAAAAAGAGAGAGAACTTTGCATGAATATGTTCCATATATCAAACCAGTGGCTCTAACGGGATGCACAAACTCTAGCCCCTCATGAGGACCTGAACTTTCGTCAGTCTTATCACACATCCAAGTACAAAATCCAGTATAGGTGCAAAAGAGTGCTCCCCAAACAACGCACCCAGAAAAGATGAAATTTTTGTTTAACAAATGACATCAAATCAAGACAAGCTGAATACCAAAATAAAAGTAAAAGAATATGTAGTCAAAAGCATACTGTCTTGGTTTAATCACAACTCAAATAAGGGTAAGTGTCCAAATTAACATTCCACGCTCTTACTATGGAAAATTTTTAATACAATTAAAACAGTTCTCTCGTACTAGAATTAAAAAAATTTGAGAGTCAAAGTAGCACACTTCTTGAACAAAAGTTCTGAACTTACATTTTATCTTAACCGTCAGAAACTTTACCATGAGAACTTTTGAATTTTCTGACAAATATCTGGTTAATTAATAGTTTATTCCACTTGCTTTCAGTATGCCACACATCTACTCCCACATAACTATATCGTGCAGCTAAAAAAAAAATGCTTATGCCCATTCATATAACATGTCAAGCATTAGAATTTTACCCATGGAAGTAACTTTGTTGGCTCTGCACTCCAACCTTGGTAAGATCCCTCATACATATTTAACTTCTCCTGTAAGAACTGAACATACTCGATAAGCTGCATACAAAGAAACACATTCCATGAATCACTACAATAAAATTCCTATCATACATAAGAACTATAGAGACAGATAGTTACCTCCAACAAGAACGAAGCCTTATCTCTCTTCTGATCATTTTGAGGTATGAGGTCTCTAAGTATCTGAAATCTGCAATTTAAAGAATGTATTAAAAAATTCAAAATTTCCGGGCCAATAAGAACCATAACACCACGTTATGCCATTTCAAGTGAGAGCTTGATTGAATGGGAAGGGTACCATCATCTCAAAATAAAATTAAAAAAAAAAACTAAAAATCATAAAGTATGGTCTTTGGTCCTTTGTCAATGTTACAACTTCCATAGGTATCACATAAAAATAGTTCATAGATGAACTTGGCAACCCTCTTTGTCATTTTTCCTACAAATATTTCCTTTTCTTTTTTTCTTTCTTTTTTTAAAAAAAAAAGAAAGAAAGAAAGTAAAGACAAAAGAACAACAGGGCTAAAAACAAGTATAAGGGCTTTACCTCTCATTAATTTTGCTCCTTCTACGCTGCTCAGTTTCAGAATGCTTGGACCTATTCTTTTCCCTGCTCTTCCCATCTACCTTCACTGCAAAAATTCCCATAATAAATTTACACCTTAATTTAAATCTTAGACTAAGCGTTAAAAATGAATGACACCCAATTAAGCTACGAGTCCAAGTTTCAACTTTTTTCTCCAAAATTCACACAAAAACCTTTGTGGGTCACTTCTTCATCGTCTTCAAATTCTTCTTGGTGACCCCTTGACGATTCCACCATCTCCACTACTCACTTCCAACACCCTGAAAAAAAAAATAAAATTAACCCATGAGACCAAATCCAAAAAGAGTAAAATTCAGCGAAAATTCTGAGCAAGAGAGAGTGAACTCGGACAAGTGAGAGTGGCAGCTCCAATGAGAATGCGGGGCCTCCGACGATAGACGGTCCGAATAGCTCCGGCGAGTCTAGCGAGAGTATGTTTTATATAAATTTTGATGGGGGTGCTGTTAAATTGTACAGTTGGAGAGAGATGGAGCCCTAGTTGATGAGTTCCATTTCTGTACTCTATTACTTCCCAAAACTGGTTTATGGCTCCCTTCACTTTTCTTTCTTTTTTTTTTTTTCTTTAATCTTTTTTTTTTTTTGAAAGATTAATCATCTTTATTGATATCAAAGGAAGCCAATTTATTTATTTATATCTTTTTTATAATAATTGACAATTATTTAATTTCAGTAATGGCGGATGCTAACTTGCGCACCTATAGTTATATCAATTATTCTGCGCATCCACAGTTGGTTTTACCAACACGTGACGTATAATGGTTTGGTGCACAATGGTGTGGTTTGGTTTGGGTTGGGTGTTACATTTGGGCCTTCAGTTCCTTTTGGGCTTGGGCTTGGGCTTGAGCTGACCCATTTTTATTCTTAAAGACAATTTTTCCATTTTTCATTTTGTTTTGGAATTCAATGGTTAAATTTCTGTTCTTGGCTGTTAGACTTAGATATACACGTGATTTGGAAATGAAAAGTATCTGAACAATGAATGATGCCTTTAATCGACTGTAAAGTCACAATATTTAAATAAGGATTGTTTCTAACAGAAGAGTGAGTCAAACAAAAGATGTTTCGATCGACAGTTTCAACGTTGTCACATTGGTTCCTTAGATCATGCGATGATTGTAGTGTCCCAAATAACCCTTGACATCATTTACAAAGATGATTGCATAACAAACTCATTACTGTGAAAAGCTCTAGGATGTAAAGAGTGAGTCCAGCCAGACCCTTTAACTGCTTCTGAAAAGTTCACCAAACGTGAACTATGGCACCAAAATAAATACTATCCATGAAGAAGGTGGTGAATTTACTAACAAGAAGAAAAATTTATTTATAAAGCATGGGATCAAGCAACAACGTTATTGTTCCTCTTCCTTGACAATGAGTTACAAAAATCTGCAGCAGAGTCAAAGACTATCTCCCAGACAAAAAAGGGAACTTAACCTAAGGCTTTTCCGGGGGGTTAAAAATGTTAGTTACATC
This sequence comes from Parasponia andersonii, assembly GCA_002914805.1. Taxonomy (NCBI): domain Eukaryota; kingdom Viridiplantae; phylum Streptophyta; class Magnoliopsida; order Rosales; family Cannabaceae; genus Trema; species Trema andersonii. Next base: position 428,189 of record JXTB01000380.1, read on the forward strand.
AAGTGGGTTCTAGTTGGGGGATTAAATTGTTATACTTACAAAGGACTAGTACCCATTTTCTTAATCTACTGCTAACCTTTAATGCATTTCATAACTTAGCTGCTGCGCAAGGCATTTGTGTTTGAGCCATTGTGTTCTTGAAACACAAACTAGCTTATCCTTGTTGAAACTGACGCCAAGAGTCATTTTCCAGTTTATCTTGGAATATGGAGTAAGATTATTATGTAAATGATGCCTTGTGAAAAATCATAGATTGATCATGGAACTCGTTTAGTATCTTTGTCATCTTTCTCCACCCTCCTCTTCTTGATCCTCCAGATGAGCTTCTTCTTTATTGTTTAATTCTCCAGCTCCACCACCTTCATGATTTCCACTGTCCTGGTCGAAAAACAATCCAGATGATATGGAATCATCTTCGTCGAAATCCTCTTCGTTTTCCTTATCTCTTGAATGCAAAGTTGATTCGTTGTCCATCCAAACAGGACATCGATGAACAACACCAAGGGCAGCCAAGACTTGTGAGGTAGTGGTAGGACTTGAAGCTTGAGTAGTTGTTTTTACAGCAGCATCGTGCCTCAAGCAAGAACACTCAGGGACAGGATGAGAGATGAAAGATTTTGACTTTGATGCTCCGGATGCTTCTAGTAATCCATCAACCAATGTCTTTCTCAAATGCTTGCGTGCCGAGGTCAACCAAGTATGGTTTGCATGATACAGATGCTCCCGAACTTCTTCTAAAAGCTTAACGACTTCTCTTCTGTGTTTTGTACAGAAAAAAAAAAAAAAAAAAAAAGACAGAATAGAAACGAGTTAAAAAAGGAGAAGCAGATAATCAACCATCATGAGTTTTAACAAACATAAAATTGGTTTATCTCTGTTAGAGATGGCTTTGCAAGATTTCTACCACGTTCTAGTTCTCTTTCATATGTTGCAGTACATTGTCACGGATATTAGGGGAGTAAAACTAAAAAAATTATCACTAGCAAAAGAAAACTATTAGCTTAACTTATGATACAGTGAGAATTCAAGACCAAAATGTTGCATAGAATTTAAAAGATCAATGTGGTGCAAGTCTGTGAGCTGAAAAACAAAATCAATTAAAACAAGAACATCCATGTATTTACACTCAAGAACAGAAACACTCAAGAGTAGGAAATTACCTGTCTGGTCGGTATGTTTTTGATGCCGCTGATTGATAAAGTCGGTGACCCATCACCAAGCTCGCAAAATTTGGATGGCCCTTACCATCACGATCGAATCCTGGGACGAATACATCAGCTTCAACACATATTAAATAATCAATGGCTTCCCATAGTAATTTATGAGCATTGGTCCTTAATTCTATAACTGTACTCTCAGGCTCATTGTCACTCTCAGCCACCCAACCCCACCAACCTTCAATGTTATAGGATTTTGGTCGGGCTGGAGGTGGTGGAAGTGGCCGAGGACGTGGGCCTGCAGTTTTCCATGCCTCAATCTTCATCTCTTCCTCCATTGAAGGGGGAGTTTTCTGATAACTATCTACAAGGTTGGCCTCCCAGCCATAAATCCTGCTGAGCTCCCAAGGAGTGCTGAGAGAAGTCCTATCCACAACATTCTCGAACATTCCACGGAGGGGTATTAATGTCCTTTGTCCACCAAAGACTTCTCCCCCAGAAATGTATATGATAGTGTCCCATGAGTATCCATATGCACGAAGAAGAATACCAACCTGTAGCCATCCAAGAGAATTAGATTGAAGGCTCAGTTAGTTCTCCCCCAAGAAATTACTCCTTCAAAGACATCTATTCTAGCTAAGAAAGCTTGTTGATTGAGTAGTTGATACCTCAGGGATTATACTGTTAGACAGAAAGAACTTCCAGGATATAATGTTTTGGATTAGTTAACATCTTTCCCAATCATAGGTAATTAATGTCATCTACCAATAGTTTTTTCTGTTAAAACAATAATTACATCTAACACCAACACTCAAATCATACACGTTTGACTACATATCAATTTCTATATAATACATTCCCAACTTAAAGAAGACCTTAGTTATAGAAGTAGAAAGTTAGACAGGCATTCCAACCACTTTTGCTGCAGAATTGCAACACCAGATTTTAATGTACATTTATGCTTACCTCCTCTGGCATTAATGGGCAAGAACCGTTAAGACGTCTGTTGGCTGAATTCACTGAAAGCTTCTCCTTAATGATTCCACGCTTTATCATCCAAGCTCTTTTGTGCTGAATGAGTTCAGTGTGCACATCCTAAGAAAAATTTCAACACACAAGAAGGAAATCAAACATGGAGAGAAGTTCCAAGGCTTTAATCAAACATGAACTTGGGATTGAAGCACATACCTGGAAGAGTTCAGCACAACCAAAATACGCTAAAGCATCTCTAGTCATCCCAGGGTCAAATGCAATAAATGGCAGTCCAGGAGCCCGTAACCTTTTTAAAATTATATCATAATAAGTGAAAATCCATGATAACAACAAAAAAGTGAGTTAATGATGAGTAGTAAATGACCTGTTTAATATTTTGGTGGCAAGTTCCTGGACTTCCTGCCGAAACTGAAGGGCATGAAAAGCGACCCTGCATCTCAGCCTCTGATAATCTTCAAGATCAGGTGGAAGGACAGCCTGGAACCAAACCAAGAAAAATACAAAACACTTGGGAAAGAGACTATTTATGAAAAATATTAGCTTTTCATGATATGCAACTCTAAAAACATTAAAAAATGAAATGTAACTCTAACATATCTATTAAAAAAAATAACAGTAATAATGTGTAGTTAAAATTAAACAATTTGAAATGTAACTCTAAATAATCATATGAAAGTAGGATGCAGCAGCAAGCCCTCTATGAGGAAGCCTCATAAGTTGTCTAGGAACATTTTCTTTGGTCATTGAGAACCAGTTCTACTAAAAAGATTTGAGATTTTTATTTGAGCATGAATCCTTAATTTGATCCATGTCTCATCATCATGTATTTTTTTAAGAATAATTTCTATCACTTATTTGAGCATGAATCCTTAATTTGATCAATGTCTCATCATCATATTGTTTTTTAAGAATAATTTCTATCACAACACACTACATATAGAGCATTCAATTTAAGCATCAAATGAAAGCATAACAGCATTCATTTCATTTATCCAGCAAAGTAAAATTCGTTTCAAAATGTTAAATGACCAGAAAGAAACCTAATAAATTATGGGGCCAACCGGCCACTATAAAAGCAGAAGAGTAGTCATTACCTGCAAGCATCCACCTTCAGATATAACTAGTTCAACCACTAGGTGCCTCTTCAGGATTGGGAGAACACGGTGCTGATAATAATATGGCGAAGCAGTAAAAGGAACTTTGAAAACCGGAATGTTCTTTTTTCTCCTTTCTCCTTTAAGATGTTTAGGAAGGGTCTTGACAACAATGACATCTTTTGCTAATGCTGCCATGAACTGGTCCTCATTGTAGAGGTAGGCAAAACTCTTGAACTGAGAACTTCACAAAAACATAGGATACGATAAATTGACAACGAACAGCACTAAATAAAGTTAAATTCGTATTAATTTTCCAAAGTAAATCAACCTGATTCCTTTACTACTCGTGGTTGATTGAAGCTCAGGAATTACCAAGGTAGCGTTAAGAAATCGGGCAACAACTACTACATCAGATATCTGTTCAAAGAAAAATGGTGTGGCACTATTAGTAATTCATAAAAGCAGTGACCAAAAAAACCATAAGCAATTTAAAAAAGATGGTCTCACTGAATTCCTGATCTCATGGAAACCCCCTTGTATCCTGACAAAGATAAATCCATGTGTGTGTGAAGTTGGATCTGTTATACATACAAGACATTTCATTTAGAAAGCTTCTTAAAGTATGTGGACGAACATTGCTCTTTACATTCTAACAAACCCAAAAACTCCCAGGATTCAATGGAGTTAGTGTTGCGAACTTCAAATTCAATCAGAAATAATTCTATAAGTTGTTTATCTTATCTTACACTTTAGAATTAAACACGTATTACCTGTCTATACTGTTAATTTCCCACAAAGTGAAGCTTATAGATTTCATCCATATGGAACTTATTTGGTTAAATCGGGTTAGTACAATCATAAACCTCGTTGAAGGGTCGAATTCCCCAAAATTATTTACGGAATAAGAAAGACAATTCCCCCATATCACAAGCTGTTAACTTCACAACTTTTTGGGCAGCATTGCTTTTAGATTGTGATAACGTAACCAAGAATTTTCAAGCACAAGCCTCCGAGAATCCTTAATTGAACTGATACAGAATTCACTAGCACGAAACACGTGAGATCTAACCAGGATAGTATCTTCTAGGATTAGCATCAGGGTGCAAAGATTCAAGCCGCCTTACTGGTCCCCATAGCCTTTTATACAATCGACTCTGCGCCACACATTCAAAAGCAAAAGAATTTAAAAAAAAAAAACAAAAACAAAAAAACAAAAAAGGGTTCTAAAGGGATACTTGAGTGTAAACCCAATACTGAATAGTATGCTATGATCCGCGTACGACAGAATTCAATTTCTTAAGATCGAAAAAATCCATACTTTAGTCAAAACCCAGATGGCTAAAAGTAAAACCCCGTATTTCTCCATTCGTAGAGCAAAAACAATTCTTGCCCACATAATATATCAACATGGTGATGAAAACCCAGAAACCAAAAACGTCAGCGAAGTGACCAAAGCAGTAGAAAAGACACAAACTTTAGCATATGGACACTGTCAAAGCATATTTAAAAATGGAGAAAATGTATATATAAAGGAAGGCTTGAAAATTTGGAAAAAAAAAAAAAAATGAGATCTTTCATGGGAGAAGATGGGACTTACAGTTTTGGAGAAGTCTTCACCAATGGATCGTCTAGAGAAGATTGTGATTGTGGACTGGTATTCCGAAATACCCCCATCTGTGAATCTAGCTAGTAAGAAGTGAACAAAAAGAGAAATGGCTGAGAGAACTAGCCCAACTAGACCAACCCATTTCATTCTAGACTTAAACACCATCTTTGTTCCTTCTCCTTTCATCAAGACCAAATAAGTAGAAAACAATGAGCTCTCTTTATAAGCAATTTTCTCTCTCTAAAACTTTCTCCCTCTCTCTCCAATGGGGCTGATGAGAGGGAAACAGGGGACAGAGAAGAGTAGAGACTAGCAAGAGGGAGCAGAAGAAAGAGATTATTTTCTTTTCTTTTTTTTTTTTGATATAAAGAAAGAGATTTTTTTCTAAAGGAGAAAAAACAGAAACAAAGACAGAGGGAAAGAGTGGCACGTGCCAGGACATGTCTTTGTATGTGAGTGTGTTTAAAGATGCGATCCTCAGACATGTTACCTAAAACCTTATGCTATGACTATTCTCTCTTCACAAGTTTTGCCTGATTGACCCACTCTCTAGTTGGCGAGTGGCTTGCACCGCCCAGTGAAATGCCAACAGAATGGATTACGGCGTTAGCTATGCTTAGCTGGCTTTTTTTTCCTTGCTTCGATTACAGCGTTACCTATGCTTAGCTGGCTCTTTTTTCCTTGTTTGGTAGTTATTGTTGGTAGTAACTAGTGAGCACTGAAAGAAATGGGTTCACGTGAATCTGTACCTTTGGCACGTGAGGAAAGCTTTTGTGTGGTTGTTAATGGTGCGTTTCAATTTTGATGGTGTTTTAATAGGAAAATCTGACGGAGATAAGGAGGGAGAAGTGAATAGGGCAAGTTTATTATTATTATTATTATTAAAAGAATAGGGCAAAGCGGGGTTATTTTATTAGGACAAAGACAAGGTCTGATACTAGAAGGGTTCTTAGTATTCACTAGTGAAGAGTCAGCCTAGGTAGGATATTATAAGTTCTTTCAAATAGCCAGAGTTTATCTGATAGCACACCATGGCTTTGACGAGATTTTTGGCTTCTCTAGAGCTTAATATATACTACTTAAACTTCCTGAACATAAGTGCATACTAGTATTTGATGAACCTTAGGAACATTTCTATGAGTTTGGTAATTTCTCTACTAACTGATGGAGGATCTCAGAGAAAGGGTTTAGAGACGAGTCATGTTTTAGAACTCACAAATCACAAATTTTTATTTCTTTTCACTCTGCCTTCTTCTGAGGGAAGAAGGGAGATTTATACAACTCCAGAGACCTTACCCCTATTGGGGAAGGAATCTCTTTTTACAAGAGGAAAAGACAAACACTGATTAAAGGAAAAGGAATCTCCTTTTTACAAGAGCTAAAGACAAATACTGATTAAAGGAGAAGGAATCTCCTTTTTACAAAAGCTAAAGACAAACACTGATTAAAGGAGAAGGAATCTCTTTTTTACAAAAGCAAGCTAAAGACATGACCGGACAAGTGGCTACCATCCGAAAACTGACTCGTGACTGGGACTAGAGTTCATGATGTCTTTGTCACTGTCTGACGAGTCACGTGGCTGGGGCTATGGATTCATATGGTTCAAAATCATGTCATCTTCGAGGGATGAGCTGTGAGGATCTTTCCGGGGGTCACTTTGTGGTATACGTTGCCACGTTGTGGTTCTGGTGAGTTCTTGATTGATCTGAGACATTGACAAAAGAGACTGGTCATATGGGTCATGGGAATCTTGAAACACTGAGGCTTGATAATTGACAGCATCAGTACTGTCTGCAGTAGATTGGTTTTCCTCTGGTGGCATCCAAGGTCCATTATTGATGTGGGTAAGGAAGTGTTTCATGCCCTTGTCCATCTGAGCTGTATAGGCTGGCGAATAGTGTTCCCATGGTGCGTCATCTTCTGGTCTTGGCCATATCTCATCTGGAATTATTCCATTTTTTTGGAATAATATTTTCTAAAGCTGTTGATACTCTGGATTTCCTATGGTGACCATCTGATGCTCACTGGATCTGTAGACCTCAGTATTGGTGGTGTAGGAGACGATAGTACTTCCTTCTTTTGTGAATAAAATATTTAGGAAGAGTATCATCCAGCAGTCGAAAATGTGAATGGAGTTGTCTCCTGGGAACTTTGGTGCATCTACCAATATGGTTGGCCTTTTTCGTTTAACTTTATTCCATTCATCCGTCAAGATCTGGTCCCAGTCAGAGAGAGTATGGAACCAGCGAAGCAAGTCAGTTTGGACCTGGTAGACAGGATGGAACTCTTCCTTTTCTTGGTAGCTGCGGATTGTTGTCCTCATCTGATTGGTTTGGATTTCTATAGCAATTATATAGGAGCTTGCCAAAT
>JXTB01000381.1:7948-50466 GCA_002914805.1 Parasponia andersonii
GATAGTTATTGTTGGCCATTCGCTCTAAAATCTCATAAGCATCATTATAGGACTTTGCAAGAACAACACCATTAGCCGAAGCATCCACCATTGACCGAGTATGAGCATTGAGGCAATTATAAAATGTCTCCATTTGAATCCAATGAGGGATTCTATGGTGTGAGCATTTTCTTAGCAATTCCTTAAAGCACTCCCATGATTCATAGAAGGACTCCTCATCCAACTGTTGAAAAGCAGTAATATCATTTCAGAGCTTAGCATTTTTAGTTGGTTGGAAATATTTTGTCAAAAATTTCTCCGCCAAGTTGTTCCAAGTGGCCACCGAATCTAGGGGTATTGAGTTCAACCAAGCTCTCGCTCCATCTCGTAAAGAGTATGGGAATAGTTTCAACTTTAAAGCTTCATCTGTGACTCCTTGCAACTTGAATAAATCACACGCTTCTATGAACAACCGGAAGTGAAGATGTGGATCCTCTATTGATGCCCCATTAAATTTTCCCACAGTTTGGAGCATTTAAAACATCACCAGCTTCAATTCAAACTGAGATACTTGAATTTCGGGCCTAACAATGCCAGGATTAAGCCCATTGAGGATAGGAATAGCATACTCTCTGATTGCTCTATCCTTATCATTTGCCATTGCTGCAGCATTATTAGCACCAGCAACTTCAGACATTCCTTCTACACCAGCTAACCCTTGTTGTTGCTCCCTTCTCCTTGCTCGAAATTTTCTTTCAATCTCAGGATCTAAGGGCACCAACTCTTGTTCTCGCTGATTATTCATATAAAAAGTACAAGCTTCTGCAAGAATAGCCGCTAAAAAAGATAAAGAACAAAAACAAACAATGGCAAGAAAAATAAATTAGTTTCTACAAATAACTTTAGTTCTCTCAATCCTGAGCAATAGCACCAAAAACTTGTTGCAAATTTTATAATTGCTATGCAAGTGCACGTGTCGAACAAGTAATACAGTAGTAAGTTAAGTATCATCTCCATAGGGATTGCTTGCTAAGTTATTTGTAAATGCTAAATGTCAAACTAGATAAATTTAAAAAAAATATGAAACAAAGGTTTACAAGTAAATGGTAAAAACTAAAGAATACTGATAAAAATGTAAATACCAAACAGAAGATAACGCGAAGTATCAATTAAATATCAACCAGTAGTGGGTTTAAGCTGAGATTATTGAATCCTCTTCAGTTACAAATCTGGGTTCAATTGCTACAACAACACTTATGGCAAAATCACTCCAGTAAACTGAAAATTCAATCAGTACATAATAATCTTCCGAATTTATTATGTTTTAAGTTCTTCAAACCAGATTCATATATTCCTATGCTAACCCAGCTCTCAAAACACCATTTATAGCATCAATTTTCATTGGGTTATACATGGCAACAATATATTCCTATATCATTACTAATTCAAAGATCTACCAAGGAGATGATTGAAATATGCATTATTCAAGTTAGATCTAATTAAGATTAATCTTTCCATCTTTAATCCTAATTTATTTTCCTAAATATTGGTGGCCAAGCAATAATAGGAATTAGTAACTAAGCTCACTTGAATGAACTAGAGAAAATTTCCATAAACATCAAAATAATACTTACTAGTCATTACAATCTTAGATTCATCATAATCCCAGCTAAGAAAAACTTAGCTCATGTTGTGGGGCTCAAAAATCATCAGCCCAAAATATTTCATAGATTACAGAAAATCAAAGAAAAAAAAAAGAAAATTAAATATAAAGAAGATTATAAATGTACGGAAAAGTCTAACTGGATAATGGTAATTGGAGCTCCCTGCTGCTAGTACTCCCTCTCCTTCACCCTTTCTTCTTTGTACTATCCTCCTCTCTTTCTTTCCTTTTCCATATTTTGCTCCCTGCTCAGCCGCCACCTTCTTCTTCCTATAGTACACTTTCCTTTTTATATTAGAATAAGTAAGGTACCCTAAAACACGTGTCAGCCAAATATGGAGTAAAGCCCACTTTTACTTCATTTTCCCTTAGCTGATATTTAATATTAGCTGTTAATATCAGTTGTGCATAAAAGATGCTAGCTGAAAAAAGAATTCTGATATTCAGTATTGCTTCGGCGCGTTGTTGCAGCAAAGTTACTCCCAGTCTTGACTTAAGTTCAGCTTTCCTTCAAAGATGTTACTATTTAAATTCATCAGAACTCAAGTCCTAAATTCAGTATTTCTACTAGAAATTAACAGAAATAAAATAATTATTGACTGTATTAGATTTTGAACATCAAAAACACCACTAACCAACATAAAATAAAGAAAATCACTTAAAGTAGACAATTTAATTCTTTAAAATAACTATCCTAAGACTCAAAAACATACCAAATAACTCTATTTTAATAGAGTTATCATATTAATGGTAGAAAATAAAACTTCTGACATAAAATTAAAAAAAAAAAAAAAGAAAACAGGCCCATCAAAACAAAAGGTTGATTGAAAAGTGAACGTTGCTATGTTAAAAAAAAGAGATGATTCCTCGTTAAGAAAATAAGGGAGGTATACCTATTAATAGTGTATTTTATTTATATTTATTAGTATAATGATTTTACAAAATTACTATTCGAGTCTTTCCCATTAAAAAACATAATTTTCAATTCCTAATTATGTAATTATTACATAAACGAGCGCTATTTCAGCGGTTATTATTTGTGGAAGCGAGTTTTTTACTTAGAGTATCATTAATATTCATATCAATTGAAAATAAAAATATGTACACTTTACAATTCAAAAGAACTCAATTTTTAACAAAGCTCAACGAAAAATTCTTGATTTTGTTAGCATGTATTTTTCTTATAAATATTATCACACATGCATGGTCATTATATCTTAATCATTGAGATTTAAACAGCCAAATATGTTATAAAGGCAAGTTTCCCATATAACTAAATGATGTTATGTACTAAGAACATTGTTTATAATAAAGTACTATATCATATTTATAACTTCAAATGTCTGTTGCAGCAAATATATGTTTTATTTAATTATTCAAATATATAAGTGCTTTAAAATTATACCTTTCTATTTGATGAGAGAGGCTACAATAGAACCCTATTTTTTATCCCAAATGAGATCCTTTATTTCCAGCTATTGGATTATTATCTGATAACTCAAATATTTTATATGGCAAAAAGTTTTTGTGCACTTGTCTACATACCATCATGTTTCTTAATTCTATTGTCATCTTTCATTGGGATAGTATCACTATATATCTTATATTTTGACACTTTGTTCAATTTATACATTATGTTTAGTTATTATTAACATTGACCCTTAAATTTAAAATCTGTTACAAATTTATACCATGACACTAATTTACTAAGATGATTTAATACACTTATTATTGAATCTGTTTCTATACAGTTTATTTTTAATTTTTTAAACGATATCTTGATAAAATAACTACTCTAAATTGGTATTATTGTATAAATTTGTAATAGATTTCAAATCTAAAGATCAATATTGATAATAAATAAAATACAAAATATAATTTATACAAACTGTCAAAATATAAGATATAAAAATAAAAATATTCCTCTTCCATTTAATTACATCTTGGTATTTGAGTCTCTCTCACACTCTACTAACCCATGCCAACCTACCCAACCCTTCATCACAAATATAAGCAAAAAAATGAATCATAAACTTGGGAAAAAAAACAAAAAAGAAATAAAAATTCTACATATTGCTCATTGGTTTTTTTTTTTCCCCCACTTCCTGCCTTTGGGATTCTTCGTTATACCTATGAAGCAGCAATTTAGCTAAAAAAAAAATAAAAAAAATTAGGAGAGAGGATGATAACAAGTGGACAAAATATGTAAAATAGGGCCCATAATGAAAACCATGGAACTCCATCGTACAATAAATTTTTCGGTCAGGGGAAAAAAAAATTGCAATCTAACGGAAAGCTCTTTAATATATATGGAAGGAAAAAAAAAAACAATTGTTAGATTGATTGGTGGAAAATCCAAATCGGTTAGATCACCTTCAACAAAAAATGGGTTGAAAGTAAACACAAATTACAAGATATGTGGTTCGAGTGAGAGATTGAGAGAGGAAGACATTAATGGAGTTAAATGAATGATAACAACAGAATTAGGAGAAATGATAGTATATAGACAAGTGCACAATAAATTTTTACTATATAAAGCATCTGAGGTGTCAAATAATAATCAATGGCTGGAAATAAAGAATCCCACTTAAAGTCAAAAAAGAGGGTTAACCTACAGACTCTCTTTATTTTATCTTTATACTTATATATTGTTACGTATTGATCAAAAAGTACTAAATGAGACTACCGACTATAAATAATTTCCTTTTGCTTTTCTGCTACATTTACAATGTATGATATTGTTACAAGCAAAAGTACGTAATAAATTGGTTAAGCTTATTCAACTTTACACATATTATTGCTCCATTTGGAACCTGAGAAAAAAATTGCGAATAAAAAGTTATGAGAAAAAAAGAGAAAAATAATTTTACTAAAATTTTATTTTAAGACTTGTGATTTTACTAATTAATATGTCAAAATTTCAAATTTCAAATCAAATTCTCATTTTTTAAAAAAAATATTATAATCATTTTTTGTTTTAATTCAAATAAGAGAAAATAAAATTTTTGGAGTTTTTTCTTTTTTCCTTTATAAAAATTCAAGTTGCAAATGAAGCATGAATGTGTGTCTCCTTTTATTTTATTTTATATTATACTAATATGTAATTAATGTCAGTTTTGATAATTTTTTTTTTTCAGCTTACTTTCACCACTGAATAACCTTTTTAAATTATGCTTCACAAACAATAAATGAAAGTTGTCCCTCTATTGAGACAAACACGTGGCAAAGTTTGATAATAGCTGTCAATTTGTCTGTCATATGTGTCTGTTGTTTTCATTAGGTTATTTTAATATCTCTTTACAACCACTTGACTTTGCCTCTGATATTACGAACTACGAAGTCAAGAAACCTATTCTGGCGGCTGACAGAAAGGACAAGATGAGAACCAATCCTTTGATTAGTACAACATTAATTTTTTCTTTATTATCAAACAGAAATTAGTATTTTGAATATACAAGGACAAATGAAATAGGAGTAAATTACAAGACAGTTTTCTATAAATATTATTATATGAATTTACAGGAAAGTTTCTTATAATTTTGGACTCTCTGGTCGCCTTTATTTTCTCCTTAGGTCTTCGTGTTTCATCACATTTCCATATAATATATTCTTTTACTTGGTCACGGCATCTCATGATTTTTACCCGTTATTTTTTATTGATTTTTGATCATTGAGAAAATACCATATTTTATTCCTGATTGTCATGAAATATGCCGTAATGTACTTACTCATCTTAAATGATTGATTCCTTGTCTTTTAGTTTTTTTTAAATAAATTGAAAAAGAGAAATAAAAATTTTGTTTTAGTTTTCAATTTTGAAAAACAGAAAATATAATTGAAAAATTTTATTTTATAATGCAAAGCCATGTACAACATTTTTTCTTTTTTTTAAGGATAAGCATACATATTAACATTTCAGGGAAACAAAAAAAAAAATTTAAATCAGGTATACAGAATTATATATAGAGACATCATGATATCTTTATAAAGAAAATTTTTATATGCTTATATATTAGATATAAAACTCTCTATACTCTTTGATCACTTAATTTATGAACTCCTATATTTCTTCAATTTTTAAGGTTCTTTTTCCTAATTTTTATATCTTTCTCTTTTTAATGTTTGTTCTGGTTTGATTTACATGTAAGATGATTAGCAAAGAAATTGGAGTAAAGGAGATCAATTGTAGGGGAGAAAATAAACAAGAAGTTAAAAGATAAAATAAAACGTAGAATGAGAACGACTCTGTAAATTGAAAGAAATGGTGCGGATGAAGATTTGGGGTTGCCTTCGAGTTTTTCCTTTCTTGAATTATCCTTTTTAGTCATTTCCTGGTCAAAGTGGTGCTTTTATCAAAAGTACAGTTTATGTATAATTTTCTGCATGCACGTACTTATGTATAAATATTTATATTTTATTTTATTTTTGAAATTTGTTTTAAAAATAAAAAATAATTAAAAAATTTTTATTACTATTTTTTTATAACAATTTTTAGAAAAGAAAAATTAAAACAAAAATAACATAAATAATAACATTTTTATTTGGCCAATAGGAAGTCAATCTAGTCACTTTATCGATTTAATTTCATAATTCTTACCTCTAATTGAACATTTTTTCTAATCTGAGACTAATTTTACGTGGCATTTATGTGACATGAAATGTTGGTCTTATGCAATTTATCTGCTCAAAATAAGTAAGAAGTAAAGAAATAAATAAATACGTGACATTATTTGACATTTATGAGATAGAGTTCTAACCATCGGATTGAAATATGGACAGATCAGATTTAATTCGAGGAAGTTTATAATTACGATTTAGTGTCGCAACTTTCAGCTATAACTGGTTTGAAAGCCTAGTGCACTCCACGTGGCGACGTTTTATTACAGAGAGCCAAAAAGCGTGGTGACGTGGCTCAAGTTGGGTAGGTGAGAATAGAGGCGCACACAGTGGTTGTGAAATAGTGGACATGAAGGGGGGCTAGTATTTTTTATCTAGTGTGGCTGATTCGATGCAACTGGCTTTGGATTCCTCAGTGGAATCCACGTACCAAAGTCTGATTATGCCAAGGAAAGAATTGGACGCATGGCAAACTAAGATAAAACCAAAAAAACCTAAGCGCATAGTAGAGTGGCACGAGATTATGCTGACTCATGGAATGGCCAACAGTGGGGCCCGCATGCTTAGCGTCCACTTGCTTTTGTCAGAGTGTTAAAACACGCTCGTTCTTATGTCTCTACAGATAAGATTGACGGTCCAGATTGCCTTTTTTGTTTAAAGTTCAAACTCACGCTTGGTCTTTGATTGTCCGAATATTTCTCTTTCCTTTTTTTATTTTTAAATTGATTTCCGAATTCTCTATCTTGTTCCTTGCACTTGCACGTCCAAAAATACACATTCTTACCCTTTTTGCCTATTTAACCAACACAACACCCAAAATAAAATAAAATAAACTATATTCACTATGTTAATATCAAATGAAACAAAATAACATAAAAGAAATAGAATCATTTATTTTAACAAGAATATAGAAAAAATACAATTATTTAAGTACAATATAACTCTAATTTCTTAGAATTATCAATCACCTTATTGACTTAATTTTATAAATTTATCACTAGTTTCCTAAATCAAAATTAATCTTAAGTGACATTACATTATGCAATTTTTCTACTCAAAGTGAATAGGAACTCAATCCATCCTTTTTTGACTTAATTTCATAATTTCACTTTTAATTTCACTTTTTTTTTCTCTTTCTCTATAAACCATGAATAATACTTGCCTCTAATCAAGATGCTTAGGAAGTAAATCTTGTTATTTGTTGAGTCAATTTCATAATTTCAATTCTAATCGAGTATTTTTCTTGAACTAAGACTATTATTATGTGATACTAGTACTTCGTCTATTATCAAAGTGAATAAGAAGTCTACTAATTCCATTTATTGACTTAATTTTATAATTTCATCTTGAATTGAACATTTTTTCTCAACCGTGACTTATCTTATGTAACACTAATCATTGGTTTTATGTAATTTACCGATCAAAATTACTATGAAGTTAATCTAGTCACTTTGTTCATTTAATTTTATAATTCTCATCTTTATTGTACATTTTTCCTAAACTAAGACTAATCTTTGTGACATTAATTAAAAGTTGGACTTATGCAATTTGTTTTAATCAAAATGAATAAGAAGTAGATTTAGTCCCTTTATTAACTTCATTTCATAATTTTACCTCAAATTGAACATTTTTCCAAAATTATGACTAATCTTTTGTGAGAAATTTTTTGTAATTTCTCAAACAAAAGTGAACATTGGAGTCAACTTAGCCTATTTTGTTAACGTAATTTTCATAATTTCACACATGTTTGTACTTTTTTTTTTTTTTTCTAAACTATGACTATTCTTACGTGAAATTAATACTTGTAAAAAAAAGTGTTTGTTACGATGGATTTTTGTATAATTCAAATATATAAGAAAAAAGATAAGAACAATTAAAAAAAATTAAGGGAAAATCTTACCGAAAGACTAGACTGCTATAAAAAATTAGAAGCCTGCTAAAAATTTTAGAAAATTTTAAACAACTCTTTTAAAATATTTTTTCCTTAAAATCGCATTCTCCAATATCATATATGAAACTTTTGAAAAATGCAACACTTTCGAAAATATTTAATTGTTTGTTTAGGTGCACAAATATTTTTATATTTATAATAAATTTATACCAGATATCTAAAATTTTTTGTAGATGTGTTATTGACGACTGATATACTATATTGGTAATTTATCAAGATAGATTCATAAAATATACAAGAAAATAAAAGAGGAAATTAAATTTCTTTGAAACAAAAGTTTGCATTTCCAAGAATTTTATAGAGTTTTTATTTCATTTCATGGTAATTAAAAGTATGAATTATTAGATTTTTTCTAAACTTATCTATGGATATCTATGGACGTACTCAACATAAGATTGTTTAAATTAAAATAATTTTCTTTCCACTCCGGTCTATTCAATTTCAATCCCTTAATAATTGTAGCTTGTGTACGAAACCACTTACTCCACCACAAAACCGGCTACTCCAGGTTACCAAGGATCTGCTCTCATCAATACGTGGGACCCATAATATTATACTTTTCAACAGCTATCACACATAATTAGACTGGAGCGTGACTGGTCCCATTCTTTTAACGAATGTGACCAAATCCAGCGCCCATGATGAATGTATCTTATAATTATATGATGTACTTTTTCTCCAAAAAAAAAAAAAAATGATGTACTTAAATTTCAAATTGCCATGTTGTATATAATATTTTATTACTTTTGTTATTTTTCAAGAAGAAAAGACAATAAACCAAATAATTTACAAGGGATATAGGGTTATTTTGTCCAAAGGAAAACTTTTTTTTTTTTGGGTCCCCGTCCCCGACGAGAAATATAATTGTTGAAAGAGAAATATAGTAAGTGTATTTAGTAATTGAAGAGTTCATTGAATTTTCTATGGCATTGACCAAGTCCAAAGTCTAAAAGTTTGCGGACCACAAATACTCATAAAGTCTTCGTACTCTGCCAAAAGTTAAAAAAGAGACGACAAATATTATACATTCGCAAATAATTTCTCATATCTTTCTGAGATACATAAACTGGACCTTGTATCTTCTACACCTTAGAAACTAGACCTAGTATTATTTTATCTAACGAAAAAAGAACTAGATTTTTTTATATATATAATTAAAAGTGATAATACTGAAATATGCTTTGAATTTCTTAATTATTACACGTACTATCAGAAAATGGAGAATACATACATATACAACTGACATAATTTTTCATCACAAATGGCGACAGATTGCAAAACACTAGATTTGTGCCCGAATTAATTTGGATGGACAAAACTTCCCTAGTCTATACATATGGAATTACCTTTGAGATTTTGGCTTTTAAAAACGGTTGAGCAACGTATAAGAGGGAGGTGTGCCTATAAAATTATGCTTTTGGCAAGCAAATTTTAATAAAATATGCTATATAATTATAATTTTAATTCGAAAATTTGAAAAATATGATAAGAGTTATTTCTATAGAACCAGTTATGTTGTTATTATATAAATTTTCTAAAATATCATTTTAGAGTCTAATATACATAATTTATAGTTATGAAATAATTAAATGTTCCTTTTAATCAACATAAATTTATAAATGAACCAGACACCTAAACTTTTTTTTGTCATGCTTTTGCTCACAATTAATACATATACACCAAGGCTACCACACAATTATACTAAAGTCAAAATAACACCAAACTGGTCCAAAAGTTGCTCACAACTAATCTTGGACGCATAATTACTAAACCCTTTGAGGGCCATTTTTTTTTTTTTTGACTACTAAAAGATAGAATCATATATATTTTTTTGATCTAGTTTCCTTTTACTGTCACTTAAGGTTGCATATTCTTTATCCGATGCAGGTCGCACTATTGGTTGAGATACTAATATGCAATCTGGAGAATTTACCTCTTAATAGTGTTTTGACTTTTCTTTCTTGGTGTTGACCATTATCATATTTAAAATCACACAACAATTGTCCTCCAGCTTCATGGTTTTTTAGGATTATACAGAACTTTCTATTCGGGCCAATGCGAGCTTAATAATAGGATGTGATGAGATCATCCTGAACCTCTTTGAATGTCACAGATGCTTGAATCATATTTCTTTAGAATCAAATGCATCTTTTTCTCTGACAGCCACGTGTCATCTTTTCTTGAAAAGAAGGAGAGGCTCGAGGATATTTCTCCGCTTCTCAAGCGCATGTAATGATGATGGTGATGTCACTTGTCATCTCAGATTAGAACCTTTTGAATTTCAAAAATTTATTGATTTGATTTTCCAAAATTAGTTTTTCTAAGCAAATCTTGGCTATTAATTTAAAAGATTATCCTCCTTGATCTACGAAGGTGATCAATTCAGATTAAGAAGTATAAAAAGAAAAGATCCTCGTTCTTTTCCCTATTTTCATTTCTAGCAAAACTTTCACTCCTCAGCCCTTTTCTCCCTCTTCTCTAGTAACTTTAACCACTAATGTAAACTTTCTGACAAACTTGGCTACCATTGCAAGTTTTATTTTTGGCAAGTTTTTCAGCAAGAATCAAGCAAATATTCTCTGTATTCTCCAGATTTCTAGGTTGGTACCTTTCTTCCCCTCTCATTTTCTTTTTGTAAGAAATCTGGTATCTCTTTTATACAGATATGAATTTCATAGATTACAGAAAACTAGAAATCACTGTTGTCATTTTTTGAATTATACATATTCTTAAATGACGAATATACATTGAGATTAGGAGAATTAAGGTTCTATTTCTTGTGAAATTATCTACCTTTAAGACCGTAGGAGAATCTAATGAATTGATAAAGAAATATAGGTTAAAACCATAAACCCAGAATCAAGGACTTAAAATCTTTCAACCATTTTAAGTATTAGGTCTACATTTTAATTAGATTGAATTTACAGATGCAAATATGATGAATCGGCTGATAAATCATTGTTGAATTGCTCGAACTATAAGATAGAGGAACGATAGTCAAAGATAGATGCTCTTTGCTAATTTGGAAGTATTTTAAACTGATGATAGATAAATCAAATCGATGAATAGATAGCAGACGATATTGATGTAATTTAGGGCTACCAGCCTAATTAATATGGACTTGGTACTACTCGCATAGAGCGAGTAACCTGTAAAAAAGAATAATGGCATGCCTATTCCGAGGTTACACTTAAGTTAGTTTTATAAATACAAAATCATATGAATTTACCTGTAGACCAATACTCGCATAAGATTGAATACATCCCACGTTTCTTTTTCAGATATCTAGTAGTGAAGAGACTAGGGAGGAGAATGCGTTCTCAGAAGAGTCATCATTTTCCAATGCGAGTATTAGTTCAATAGACCTCGAGGACTATTTCGAGCAAGAGCCTGAAATAAAAATAATCGGGACTAGGCAGAGTAGTCCTTACATAGGTGATCTTTTCTAAGACCAATATCCACAACATACCAAGGACACACCAGAATTCGCAAAGAACTACAGTTATGTACAAGCTGAATGGTCATATGTCAACGTGAAGATGAGCTGTATAATGAACAAGCTCGAGAAAATAGTGCGAGATTACGACATCGACGGGCTTCTTCACCTTTCTATGAAATTCAATCGACCACATACATCTTTTTATCGCAATGCTTCTTTCTCAGATGCAATTCTAAGATGCAGTGTCTATCTTCCATTACATCTGTATATCAAGTCAGTGGTTGACTATTATAGTGTAGTCCCTTTTCAATTAACCCTAAACACCTATAGGTATATGGTATGTCTGTATATAATATACTATATACTAGGTTCAGGAATCCCAACTCCTAAAGAATTTGCTTGATTTTACCTAGTGAAGTCGAACCTCTTTTACTTCGGCTTTTTTATGCGAGCGAATGATCGATGTAAGCCATTAAGACAATACACAGAGTTCGAAATAACATGAGAAAATAGAAAAGTCCATTCTTCCACTTCCAGGAAGAAGATAATGGTTTCTTGTAGAATCTTAGTAGGTATCTTTAGATGAAGCTCAATTTTTTCAAAAAAATTTCAAACTTATTATCTGATCACATATTTATGTATTTGCAACCAACAAGGAGCATCCTAGACTAAACAAAGTACAACTTGCTTGTATATACAAGGTCAATAATCTTTCAATTGAAGAATTCGATTGGAAGAAGCTTGTAACAATTAATAATTTAGTTACTTGCGGACTATTTGTCAAGGGCGCCTCTCTTCCTCTCTTAGCCAATCATCTAGCTAGGTCTTCAAGCTCAGAGAAACCAAAAGGCAGAGCTTCTTCTTATTGAGGTCAAAGCAACAAAAAGTGTCTCCCTCCATTAATACTTGTCAAGGGTCTCGAAGGACATTCACTTCTTTTTATTTTTATTATCACATCATATACCTCGCATACTGACCATAGTACCGCTCTATAGATATGACTTGAATTGGGGGTGGATTGTGAGCTCCCCCTTCCACATTAGACTAGTGGTCTAAATAGAAAACTCCTAACAATAAATCTCTAGCATCAAAGAGAAAGGAGAAGGTTGATACTTTTAAAAAAAGGAAATTTGCCTTCGATGATATCCCTCAGATTTCGCCTCATATCCCATTGTCTACAGAAATGACGTGCCAACTTGACTTCTCGAACAAACAACCTGCTTCTTCTTCTTTTGAGGCTCCAAATATAGTTGACAAGGACCAAGAGCTACTCCCACTCCTTTGCCAACTACCAGAAAAAGCGGCCCTAAGTATGGCCTTTATCGACCGCTTCACATTTGTAGAGGGCTATGAGAAAATGAAGAAAGGGCCACCAAAGATCACATTCCATGCCGTCATAAGAATGCTGGCATATGTAAGTTACCGCATTCCTTCTTGATTATTTATGCGAAGTTACTATCTTCTTATTATTGATGTTATTTTTTTTAGACTACTGCAGCTGTTATCTTTACGTATGATCCAATCATTGAATGCATGAAGAAGGAAGAAAAGTTCGAAAAAATGACTAAGTCATGCGAGGATCTGAAGAGGACTTATAAACAAGAGAAAAATGACTTTGAAACCGAAAGGAAGCAACTACAAGAAGACCTGGCAAAAGAACAGAGGGAGAAGGTGAAGCTCAAAAAGAAGATCAAAGAGCTTGAAGACACAATCTCTTAGTACTCAGATACTCTGAAAGAGGCTGGTTGCAATGCCATTGAAGAGTTTAAAGCTACTGAAGGCAAGGAACTTGAGAATAAAGCTAAAAATATCACCACTTCAATCGTTATATACAATATCTACCACGAGCACCTAGAGTTCGATTTCTCTTTCCTTGGTGAAGATATAGTCAAACTTGTCTAGAGCTAAAAGATAGACAAGGTTGAAGAGAAAGCTACTAATAGTGGAGGAGGCACACCTGTAAAATGAATCATTTTTTCTTTTAAAATTGTAAATTTATGAACAATGTGGGATTGTCCCATTTTACTTTTATAATATTTTACTCGCATATGGGTGCGAGCTTGTATTTATAACCATTTTTTTTATCAAATTTTTATTCCTTTATTCCTACAAAACATTATGTTAGTGTTTGAGAAATAAAAATATATGTCGCATAATAATATAAATGCATAGTTTAACTAAATAGTCAATCATAAAGTGACTGATCAGTAGACTATTATGATTTGAATTCAATAACTTAAAAAATGATTTTTAAGTATTAGGATAGGTTAGGTCACTAATGAAAAATAACGAGCATGAGTGATGCGAACTCAATATTTATTTTTCAAAAATTCTATGTCAAATATAGAATAAATAGCAATATATCACATTAAATTATGGATGTTTTGTCTAATAGCTTATTTGGTCA
Source organism: Parasponia andersonii (assembly GCA_002914805.1). Lineage (NCBI taxonomy): Eukaryota > Viridiplantae > Streptophyta > Magnoliopsida > Rosales > Cannabaceae > Trema > Trema andersonii. The sequence goes on from JXTB01000381.1 coordinate 22,005, forward strand.
AAGAGGGACATCACATAATACAATATGCTAAGGTATAAAATGAAGAGAAAAATCCTAAGATCTTTTAGAAATTTGTTCGATCCAAAATTTCATCTTCTCTAGATGAATACTTGCATAGTTCCTTAAGAAGCTAGTAGAAGATTGTTTAATCTGATACCACTTCCCCCCTGAGTTTTATGGTATTCAAAAATAGCTATAAACTATAAAAGATGAACCAATAAATATGAAGAAATAACATGTAAATGAAGAAATAATGCTTTTACTAATAAATTGAATGATGAATAATAGAAGACTTGCCCCCCAGGCTGTTGAAGCTATATGAAGATACATATGAATATTTGTTATTAACAATAACAATGAAGCTGTTCTACATTCCAAATATGCTCAATCTTCTGTCCTCCAGTGTGAGCTAGTTTGTAAGTCCCATGTCTAATGATAGTGTCTATAACATATGGCCCTTCCCAAGAAGGTCTAAATACTCTAGTACTATGCTCTTTAGTGTTAGAGAGAACTTGTCAAAGAACAAGAACATCAGTGTCAAATTGTCTATTCTTAAATTTAGAATTGTAGTAGTGAGTAGTACGTTGTAGATATGATGGATTTCGTAGCTGAGATTGCTCACACATTTCTTCTAGAAAATCGAACTCAATTCTCATCATTGTATGATTGTTATCTCACTCATAAGTAGATCTTTGTAAGGAGCTCACACTAATTACTATTGGGACTATTGTATCATATCCATAAGCCAAAGAAAATGAGATTTCACCAGTTGTTGTATATTGAGTGGTGTGATATGCTTATAATACTTCAGGAAATATCTCTGGCTAAACTTTTTTGTAGTTCTCTAACTTTGTCTTTAAGTTTTGCTTCAAAAATTTGTTTACAACTTCGACTTGACCATTGGCTTATGGATGAATGACAATTAAGAAGCTCTTTTTAATACCTAAGTTATCGCAAAAATTACAGAATTTATCGCAATCGAATTACTTTCTATTATCTGAGACTATTATATCTGATAAACTATATTGACAAATGGTAAACTTGTACATAAAATCTGTCTCTTCTTTGCATAAATAGTACTTAAGACTTCAACTTCTATCCACTTGGTGATATAATAAACCGTGACCACCACAAACTTTAATCAACCTTATACTAATGGAAGTATTCCAATAATATCAATCCCCAATACAGCAAATGGCTATATACTAGTCATTGAGGTAAGAGGAATAAGAAGAGATCTAGGAATGGTTACAAATCGTTGACATTTATCATAATTTCAGGAAAACCCCATAGCATCTTTCTTTATAGTAGGCCAAAAATATCCTTGCCCGAGAACTTTGTTTGGAAGTGTCTACCCCCAAAAATGATTTCTGTAAATCTCTTCATGAATCTCCCCCATAATGTATAGTACTTTTTCTTCATCAACGTATAACAATAATGGCGAGCTAAAACTTTTTCGATAAAGCTTTCCATCATAAATGATATAGCGAACAACCTTTATTCAAAGTCGCTTTGTATCTTCTCTATCACTGGGAAGGTCGCCATTCTTTAGATACTTCATTATAGGATGGAAGGTCGCCATTCTTTAGATACTTCATTATAGGATCTATCTATGAAAGCTTCTGGTCAATTAGCATAGTTGTTTGAGGCTCTATCTCAATACTAAGCTTTATGAAGAATTTAATATGAACTACTTTTAGTAATTCTACATCCTTTGTTGAAGTTAGCTTGGCTAAAGCATCTGCTTGGGTATTTTTACTATAAGGAAGCAACTAAATGCTATACGTAATAAACATTGAAAAAAGGCAGTTGAATACTATATACAGTAAACATTGAAAAGAGGTATCACACTTCTTGTAGATAGGTCAACATTTTGCCATCTCTTACTTGATAATCGCTAACACTTGATAGACGACCAATTGAAAATCACTAAACACTTCAATCATCTTGATCTTCATTTCTTATGCGAGTTTGAGTTCAGTAATCAGCGCCTTATATTCTGCTTCATTATTTGATGTTGGAAATCCAAAGTGAAGTGCATAATGGATATTATGCCCTTTCGAGCTAATTAGCATCAAACCTGTGGCAATGCTATTTTCATTTGATGATCCATCAATATAGAGTTTCCACAATTTTGTCAAGTCTAATGTAGATTTCTCGATCATTTCTACGGGAAGCTTAACATTATAAGTGAATTTTGTAGTAAAATCTGTGAGAGCTTGATCTTTAATCGCAGTATGAGTTGAAAATTGATATTGAATTGGCTTAACTCGACCATCCATTTGAGTAATCATTCTAATGCTTCAAATTTTTATAGAACCAACTTTCATAGAAAATTTGTGAAAGCCTCGATGAAATTTACGTGAAAATATGAATGAAGCTTTCGAGATGCAATAACAAGTACCAGTATCAATTTCTCCATGTCTAGATATCTTGTTTCGGCATGGAGCAATCTTTTGCTTACATAATATACATGTCATTGTACACTTTCCTTTTTTTTTTTTGAATCAATACAACACTTGTCATAGATTCAGAAATGACGAGGTATAAGAATGACTTTTCCCTGAGTTTTAGTTTCGATAAGAGTGGAGGAGATTCCAAGTGTTTCTTTAAATCATGGAATACCTGCTCACACTTCTCAGTCCACTCGAATCTCTTTGCACCCTTGAGTACTTCAAAGAATGGTTGATATTTATCACTCAATCAAGATACAAACGGACTCAGTGCGGCTATTCTGCTTGCCAGACTCTGCACATTTTTCGGTTTACGAGGTGATTGCATGTCAATTAGTATTTGGATTTTCTGAGGATTAGCTTCATTACCTCACTGATTAAAAATAAATCCAAGGAATTACCCTGATCCTATTCCAAATGTACATTTCTAGGGGTTTAATTTTATCTGGTACTTTCAAAGAATCTTGAACATCTCATCAAGAGAGTGACATGATCTATAGCTTCCTTTAACTTTACCAACATATCCTTAACATAATAACAAGATGTTGATGAGTCTGAATGACATCTTTTTGTAACAATATAGCCCTAAGTCAATAATAAATGCGGTATGCTTCTCATTGAGCTTGTACATTGGAATTCGATTGTATCTAGAATATGCATCCATAAACCTTAGTAATTCATGTCCAGACATCGCATCTACAAGCTGATCGATTCTAGGAAGTAAAATACTGTCTTTTGGGCATGATTGATTAAGATCTATGAAATTAGTATATATCCTCCACTTTCTATTGTGTTTCTACACCAAAACTGGATTTGCAAGCTAGTGTGGATAAAAAGATTCCCTGATGAATCTGATTTCGAGCAGCTTCTCGATGTCTTCTTTTAATGCGATGTAATGCTCTGGATCCATTGCCTTTCTCTTTTGTCATATAGGTTTCTTCGTCGTATCAATGTTGAGTCGATGACATATAATATTTGGATCAATCCCTACTATGTCTGAATGTTGCCATGCAAAGACATCAAACTTTTCTTTTAAAAGTGCGATCAACGCTGCTTACACAGGTTCTTGAAGCTTCACCCTAATTTTTAATACCTTCAAAGAGTCCTTTTCATCGATTGACAAATTTTCCAAGTCTTTGACTGGTCTAGTTTTGACCTCTTCATTGATCTCTCTTAGATCAAGGTCCTCTATTGATGCTTCGATTGACATTTCCTCTTGTTGTTAGACCATTATTGTTCGTCGTATTGTTTCACATGTAACGAGCTTCAAAGAGTTATTGTAATAAGATCGCGCATTATACTAGTTGCCTTGCACTTTTCTTATACTGTATTGAGTTGGGAACTTCATAGTGAGATGATAAATTGAAGTGACAACTCGTATCTTCCTAAAAGTTGGTCTACCCAACATAGTATTGAATACGGAGGGATAAATCACCCCTAAAAACTGGGTCATCACTGTTAAAACTCTGGGATAAGTCCCAACATTTACTGCCAATTCAATCATGCCTTTTGATATTATGTTATTTCCCGTAAATCCATAGAGTACAGTGACAATAAGTTTTAAGTCAGTATCATTTAACCCTACCTTCTTACATGTATCATAATACAAAATATCGACAATGCTTCCATTATCGACTAATACCCACTATAGTTGTGTACTACCATAATTAATTTTTATAATGAGCATATCATTGTGGGAGTAATGGATCTCTCTCGTATCTTTCTCTGTGAAAGTTATGTCCATGTTTGGTACTTGCTGAAACTTCTGCAAATGCTACTCGAGGTGTATCACATTAGTCAATGGATACTTTCGGGCTTCTCGGGCATACCTATTCTATGCTCTTCTTAAATCTCCACCTACATGTAGGCTTTCAAAGATAATTTGAACTTCACGCTGAACATCTATAGGTCGCTGTTGATTTTCTTCTCTTATTCCACGATTCTATCTCACATATTGCCATAGCTATTTTTCTCTAATTAGCCTCTCAATTTCATTTCTTATGGTATAGAAATCGTTAATATGATGTCCAATATCATTATGATATCGATAAAACTTATTGGGATCACATGTGATCCTTTCTCTCTTTATTGGTTTTGGCTTGCAATACTGCTCTGCTAATTTAACACATAGATATGATCAATGGCTGTATTTAGCTAGATATAATTGTTAAACTGTATAGGAGCTCTTGAAATATCCTATTTCTTTGGCTTGGACTACTTCTTAGTTGGTTTCTCTTTCTTTCTCCTTTTTGACTTTTTATTATTATTGTTGTTGTTGGTATTTATAGTCATATCTTATTTGTGTCTTTTCCTTCTTCCTTCTTTGTCTTATGAAGATTTTCTCGAGAAAACTTTACCTTTAGATGTCGGCTGACTTTCTGATAGAAATCTTCGAGGGTTATATATTCATGCTCAAGCAATTCTTCTCAAAGTTTGGTCTTTGGTTACACTCCAGCCATTATTTAAGTCAAAAATCCACCTTTAGGTGCATTGCTCACTTTTGCTATCTCTGAAGTAAAATGGTTAATGTATGACCGTATAGTTTCTTCTGAACCTTGTCGAATGCCAGACAAGCTAATTAAAGGATCAATGAAATTCTTCGTAGACTGAAATTACCTTAGAAATGTGGTCTGGAGTTGTTGCCAGGATGATATCAATCCAATATGGAGTCCTTTGAACCAGTTTTTTGTTGCACTAGTGAGAGTTACAGCAAAACACTTACAACATATGAAGTCGTCAACCTGATAAAGTTCTACTAAGTCGTTAAAGTGATCCATATAGTCTTACGGATCAGTCTTTCCATCGAAAGTGTTCATTGTAGGAAGTTTGAATCTACTAGGAAGTGTAGCAACTCGAACCTTTTCATTGAATAACGATTGACGATATCCAAGAAGTTTAAATCCTTAGGTTATGAACATCAATATTAAGAGGAAGAGCATTTTCATTCCTCACTGGTAGTAAAGGTGGTCTTTGGTCTCTATTATCATGATGCAAGCTAGATTATGGACTGGGTTTGTAGTGACCTTTGAGTAGACTCAATTGAAACAGTTTGACATGATGCAGCTTGGTTGTTTTGATGTGATGTTGATCGCTCATGACCAGCCCTTTGGCTTTATTGTTTCAAGTGTTGGCTTCCTGCTAGTTCTTTCAAAGATGCTTCTCAAGTGTTGAGTTTGATCGTTGCTTGGACTATCAAGGTTGGTTGCGATTTGTCTCTTCTTGAATGTGAATACTTCTCTCGACTTGTCAAGCAGAGCGATCTCTAGGGAGTTCCTATTGTGGCGGTGTTACTATCTGTTCTTCAGCAAGTCTCTTCACAAAATTATTGATCTGATTAGTGATTTATTAAAGATTTGCAAAGGCATCTTCTATGCGATCTGATCTCTGAAGCATATTCTCTTTTGGTATGGTCACGACTGGTTGATCTTGAGCAGAATCGATCCGTGTTGCAGTAACATTTTGAGGTTGATTTTGGCTAACTCCAGTATTTTTGGTGGTGTTTCTTATGTTTGTCATCATCGAAGAAACGAGATTGACAAATTTTTTTGCTAGAATAGCCCTCCTTCTAGCACTAATTATTGATGGAGATTTTGTCAACAATGAATTTGATAAATTACAAGATGAAAGATTTATAGTGGTTCAGCCCAAAAAAAGAGCCTATGTCCAAGGTTCTTCACTATTTTCTGGAGAATTACAAGAGTTTTTCTAAGTCTCAAGATAAAAATAAAGAGAATTATAGAGAATAAATGCATAATAAAGTGGTTGTAATATAAAAAATAACGAGATTGTACCTCCTTAATATAGGTGCAGGTGACTTAATATTTTCCAATTGCAAGAATGGGAAAGTACATAATAGAATACACAATTTTGAGTAGTAATAAGAAATTAAGTAATAGCTAATAGATGGATTGCTTGATTTCTACTTAGAGGTTTGTTTTTCTTTCTTTTTAGATTATCCGTTTGAAGCTTAATCTAGTTTCTTTTTACTACCACTTAAAATCGCATGTTTTTTATCTGAGGTAGGTCGCATTATTGATTGAGATGTTAAAAGGCGATATGATGCATTTACCTCTCAGTCATGTTTTGAATTTCCTTCTTAGTATTGTCTATTATTGTAGAGTTAAGATCACACAATAATCACTAACTTCATTATCTTTAGTCATTCTTGAACCTTGTTCTACCTTTAGGTTTTGCCGTCCTCAAATATTAATCATGTCTTGTAAGAAAGGCAAATTTATGCATTTAATCATTTTCCTTGTAATTACTTTTGGTCTAGTGTTATTTGATTTTGGGTCAAAGAGGGAAAAAATGGAAACTCCTAATTAAATATGGGGATTTAATTAGAAAAGGTGACTTTTTTTTTTCTAAATCTGTTTTATAGTACCTTATTTTGTACGAATTTTTGAGTCCGTTTACCAGATTTTGAATATGAGATTTTTTCTTTGATTTAGATATGTTAAGCCAATGAGTTCTTTTTTCTTTTCATTACACGTGAATCTCAATTAGTGTTAGAATAATATATTCTACCTTTCTAGTAACACAATCCAAAAGTAGATATTAAAGAAGATAATAATTTACTGATGATCTTTATTATCTTCTCTCTTAGAGAATTATGGTAATATACAAATCTTATTACTGTTATATCTGTGATCAATTTTTTGTCTCATTTTTTATAAGAATTTAAAATTATAGTCATTATGCTTATTGTAATTAAAATTTTTTAGCTTCGAATAATGATATTTTTTTGTAGAGCTCAATTTTATTAAAAAAAAGGATAAAATAAAATTGGAAAAGGTGAGAAATAAATTATAGTGTATGAGTGTTTTGTACACTCAATTGGCTGGTCATTATTAATTACTTTCACTTAAAAAATGCTACTACGACGAGTCGATCTGTTTGTATAATTCATTTGGTAAGCAGTCTGTACAATGTCCTACTCAAGTAGGTCATTTCAGAGTTTATGATCCTGTACTTTTTTCCCGGTTCCCACAGGACGCAAGTCTCTGTCAGCCTCNTATTTAAAGAACAACTTCGATGTCAAACATGGTTACGTTCAACAAGAAGTACTGGTGTCCACTATTTTGCTTCATTTTGTGGAGTTGCTTCGGACTCCAATCATTTGGTCAAAAACCTCTGCATCCAGATGAAGGTTAGGACCATATATGGAGTTTCTTCTTAAATTTTTGTTATTGTTAAGTTAAATGTGTCCTTTAATTATTACGTACTATCCTTATGTTTTGTTTTCTTATACATGGAATTGAGCTGCAAATGAATATATGGCGTAGATATGCTAGTTGGGTTGGAATGCTATTCAATTATCATCCGTTAATTTCCATGTCTTTCCTTGTATACCCAATTAATTATTCGTTCATCATTTAATTAGTATAGTTGCAGAACATAAGATAACCGATTTTGTTTAATGCTTTTATTGATAAAAATAAAAAGTGCCAAAATCTGATTGGTACATAAAAGCTATACATATGAATATATGTGTGTCTAGTTGGTTTTTAGTTAGCTAAACTAGTCTATAAACTATTTTAAGGTTCTTCGTGAGCTGTGGTACGGAAAGGGTGGTATTATAATGGTCTGTGCCCGGGTCGGCTCTAATGCTAGACACACTTATAAGTCGGCTGACACGATTATATGTTGGTACAGTATAGTTAGTAACCGTGTTTTGATTTGTATGAAATATGTACGAGCACAAGCACAGACACGACTAATAGGCAGAAAAATAACTAATTTGCGAAAAGAAATTATACTTAGATTAAACTTATGTAAATGTTTTTGGCATAATTTTAATACAATATATGTAAAACAAAATTAGAAAAAATAAAAGAAAAATATTTTCTAGGTAAAAAATAATATATATATGCCAATTTTTAATTTTTAAAGAAAACATCCAAAATTTAATAGTTTAAGCCAAATAGTTGAAAGATATTAAGAGTCTAAAGGCGAAATTCTTCTACAACAAAAAAAAAAAACCTTAAAAACATTTATGAAAAAAATAGTTTGAGTAGTCCAACCATTCTGAGTTATGTACTTTGATGTACTTTGAGTATGCATTAATTTAATTAGATATTTTTAGATTATAAAATTTAAATTAATTAACATTGCTCACACATAATACTCGTAATATTTCAATTTGGACTTATTTTTAGTTAAAAGTTATCTCAAATTTTCAAATAATTTCTTATTAGTACATAACATTTGACAATCAATAATTATGATTACTGCGATGTAAACATCTACTAACAATATTAACATAAATAAATTTTAAAATAATTCAATAATAATGAGTACGATTATGACTCAAAATAATAGTTTGAAAACATAAATAATTAAGCATAAAAATCATATGTGATATAAAAAATGGGCAAAATTAGATACAATAATAGCATAATATCATAAACCAAGTACGATTAGATACGAAAATAACATAACAGCTAAAACAGGTACAATTAGTACGAAAATAACATAATACTAAAAATGAGAGAATTAGACTTTAAACAACATAATATCGAAAATGAGCACAATTAGGTATGATAATAACATAAAATCGAAAATAAGAACAATTAGACATAAAAATAGACAAACATGACAATAACATGATAATAAGCATGGGCACAACATAGGTACAACATGGGCATGGACATGGGCACTGACACTAGTATGTTACAGTCCATGCACACATGACATAATTAATAATCATGCTCTAACTGGTACGACATAATTACTAATTATGCTTTGACTGGTATGGCACGAGGCATACATGACATAATTAATAATCATGCTCTAATTGGTACGACATAATTACTAATCAACAAGGCATGACTATGTCACAGCTAAACTTACACATATCTACTTATGAGGAAGCTAAATGTACACATCTCTACTTATGAGGAAGCTTTATAGATTTTGAGTACTCAGTATCAACGTGGTAGTTCTTCCTTTTTTGGTTAATTATGAGTCAATTGTACGAGAATTAACATATCTATTAATTTTATTTCAAATGATGTTACAATTGACTTGTTATTTTATAATTATTTGTACACTCTTTTTTATAATGAATGATTGTAATAACATTTTCCCTTGAATGAACCAAATCAATTCCAACATTTCAATTAAATGATAGATAAATCAGTTAATTGATAAGAGAAAAAAAATTATAGTGACACACCCATTTTATTTTAAAATTATAGCTGTGGCTAAACAAAATCTGAAAATTGATGCAATTTTCACCATTTAGTTATGTTATTATTTTAATTTCTAGACTTAACTTTTAGTTGATAAAAAAGTTCTTAATTAAAAAAAATTAATATTCAAAGTCAAAATTTTAGTTTAACTTATATAAGTTTTTGCGATGTGTATAATTCAGTTTCTATGTATAATTTACTCTTCCAAATCTGTTTATAGAGCACGAAATACCTTACAGCCCTCATTTTTGCCAAGAGTAATCTTTTACCCCTTATATTTAATTTGAAATTTTGCCGCACGGCCTAATTTTTACAAATATAGTGCCACTTACCCTAATTTTTGTAAATATTATGTCACTTTGCCCTTTTTAGCGGATGAGATTAAAATTAAAAGAATGTTATATTACCCACCAAATATCAAGACTCACTAATTAAGAAGGAATAAAGGAGATAAAATCACTATGTCTTTATACTTATATAGAGATTTAGATAAAAAAAGATATAGTTAAAATTGAGAATGGTAGGGAATTTTTCAATAATCTCTTTGAATTAAACTATGTTTAGTTTAAATGAGTATTATTTTTAAGAAAAAAAGAAACCTAAAAGCTTTCCCAATTCATGCTCATGGGCCTTCATTAGGGCAAGCTGGCAGCAAATTTGTGAAAATTGTGATAAAATAACACTATATTTGTGAAAATTGTGTAAAACATGGCACTATATTTGTAAAACATTTTGGCATGTGAGATAAAATTTCAAATATAATGGAATAAATGACTACTCCTGGTAAACGTGAGGGGGCTATAGGGTATATGTAGTTTTAAGTTCTAGGGAGAGTTAACATAAACAATGATCGGATGATGATTTTTAGCCCTATACGCTAAAATTGTTGCATTGAAACATAAATTGACATAAATGGACCCTCCAACGGTGGTGTTCTAACACTTTAAAATGTCTCATGAAAGAGTTTTCAATAAAGATTTTTGCTTTTGCTCGGATTGGTACTTTGACTAAGTTGAAAATAAATTACAATAACTTATAACTATTCTATTTTAATATTTATTGATTTTATATACACAGCTAGTTTTAAGATAATTAATGACAACTATCAATGAAAACTATAATATATACACAGATAGAATGATTTAAGAGCTTTCGGGAAGGGTGTAATTTAAGTAGTGAAGGAGCCTGAAATTTCTTTTAGCTAGGGGGGCATACACTAAAATTCTTTTAACTTACCGTGAAACACAATAGTCAATATAAATCAACAGAATTAAAAAGAACATTTAAAGTGAATCCAAAGAAACAATATGCAAAGTGTGCTCAAAATTTAATATTTCAAAATAATTTAAGTAAAATTCATAAATTTTTTTAAAAAATTAGTGGGTAATATTAGACATATTACTAAATTTTATTTATAAAAAGAGGGCAAAAACTATAATTATAAAATGCAGGAGGTAAATTAAGGATAAAACTGAAATTTTTATATAAAACTATGGCAAAAACATAATTTTCAAAAAAAAATGAAGAGGCCTGTATTGGTTCCGTTAGTGAATTTAAGATAATTAATATTAACATAATATTAATTATATACATATTTGATAAAAAATTATAGTATAGTTTATATACACGGATAGAGTGATTTTTATTTAGCAAGTTTTGACAAAGAATATTAATAATACTTATTATTTTATATTAATAATAAAAAAAAAATCAAAACAAACTCTTTAATACTTTCATATGGTATATATATATATATATATAACAATCAATAAATAAAAAGAACATTGAGTATTTTTGTTAAGCATTTAGGGGTAGGTTATTGATTTTAAATCTAGACACTACAACGTAGTTTTATTGTCTAACTGGCAACAATATAACTAACTCTTTTGTCTTCATAAAATAATAATAACAATAATACTATTGTAATTATAATATTAATAATAATGATCACTCTTTTGTATATCAGGCTGATACATGTCATCAGTTAACTTAAAACCCAGAGAAATCTTTATTTGGTCCAAAAAAAAAAAAAATGAAATCTCATGCGGCATACCTTAAATTTACAGTGCGGACACTCCGGCAAATCGTTGAAACAAGGAATGATTTACGCTCGAAGTTAGAAAAAAACCCTTGTGGATTCGTTGAAGCTAAGTCAAACAGCTCGACCAACTGTACCTGCACCGCCGAATTTTGTCACATCAAGGAGTTGTCCGTACCACATTCTCTTCTACTTTTCTTTATTTATTAGTTACTTACAACTAAGATTATTATAAATTGTTATTCATCAAGGACTAGATGCTTTATATTCGGTATATTAAGGTCCATTGCTACATACATTTAATGATGAAACTAGAGGACAAGAATTGCGATCAATATATAGGACACGAACTGGATCATTTTGCTTCTATAGTACTCTGTTTTTCTAATAAGAATTTTGGTTGTTTCTTTTCTTAAATTTTCTTTGAAGTAATGAAACATCTAAGAATCTAAAAACTTAGTATACCAATTTTTTGATTTATTATTCAAGATAAACAAATATAAAAAATGACTATAGCAGTTGTTACAACAGTGAGATAGATTCTACTATTGTTGTAATAGTAGATCGTAATGTTGTTGTTGTAATACTGAAATATTAAACATGTATTTTATAGATGACAATCACAATAGAATAAAATAAAAAATAATAAAAATAAATGATAGATAAGATTTTCACGTCATTCTTTTATTTCCCAATAATCTACTTCATAGGGTCACGGCCAGAGAAATAAACATATTAGTAGAAATATTCAAAAAAGAAGTATACTAGTAGAAATATTCAAAGTATAAATACTAATGACTTGTTCAAAAAAGACTCTCTCAAATTTTGAAATACTGTGTTAGACTCTTCTCTCAATATGTTCAATAAGCTCCATTTGTCTTATTTGACTTTATGCTCTTAAACTCCTTTCGATAATTGGATCAATATTCTCAGCTGGTATGCTTTCAATTCTATACACTAGGATTCCCTTTTATGTTCTAGAACTTATTTTCTCTCAAAGAAAACTCAACCTTTCTCCTGAAGGATTCTTATAATCTCAAGTATTTTTCTTAGAATTAATCACTCTAAGAATATTTAATACTAACACAAATACAAACAAATTAAAAAAAAACTCTATTACAAAAGCTCTCTTCTTCTCACACTTTTGCGCACAAAACAATAAATAAAAAGCTCTCACTTAGTACATTTTTTCCCAATAAAATGCATGCCAATTGCTTGGAATAGCTGAGCATTTATAGACAAATTTTTAGCCTCTTACATGTTTTTCTCACGTGTGAACAAGCGAAAAATCATAAAGAAATGATTTCTCACAAAATTTGTTGTTATTCTTTATTTGGACTCTCAGAAATTTGTTGCAATAATTTTTATGAATAATTCTTGAAATATAGGTGAATTGAGGAATATTTTCCGCGAATTTGTCTCTTCTTGATAAAGCCAAAATATCTTATTTACACTTGAAAATATTTTTCTTGAATATAAGAATTGATTTTACAATTAATTAAAACCAATCAAATTAATCAAAAGAACTTTTTTTAAACAGACAAATATATTGCAACAGATATTGATCAGAAAATCTGAACAAATCTGACTACTCATTATTAAATTATAAGAGAAATCAATGTAATTACCTCAAAAAAATTGCCCAATAATAATGATTAATGATTTAAATAAATATGGCAAGAATTAATCAAATAAATCAAGAGGAAAATCAAGTTTTAAATAGAAAAAAATTAAAAATAAGATAAAAGATATTCTTACTCATGCAAGTACAGTTTATTGGTCACAAAAATCCCTCACAACCTAATCCTATCAACTTTCTAGAAATAATAATTATAGAAATTAAGCTAAAAGAGAAAAGAACAAAAAATTTCAAAAATTGGATTCTCGCGCCGCAGAATCTGTTGTGAACAGTAGAAAATTTATTAGAATAAGTCCTTATAACAAAATAAACAACAATAATAGACCTATTGTAACAACTTGTCACAAAAATCTCGGTAACTTAAGTTGGAAGTTTTTGTCTTTTAGAATGCCAAAACGTTTGACCTAACAATTATTTTTGTCATTAACAATTTAAATGGAGGAACAATCCATGAACAAAAAAGAAACCAGTTATAATACTATTCTTTTTCGTTTTGCTTGGCAGAGTTCTAAAGAGTTATAGTCTACCAGGCAAAATTCCAAGTGAAATTGCCAACTTCCGATACCTCGAAAAAATGTAAGAAGAACCCTTTCCTTTATATATCGTGTTTTTGGATTTTATTTCCCATTTTTGAACGTTTGCTGAACTGAATGATAGATATAAGAGAACGTGCTTGGTAAGGCTGGTTTTATGCTTACTATAAACTCATTTTCCTCAATATTTACAGTGACTTAACCCGCAACCTCTTCTACGGCTCGCTTCCGATAGAATGGACTTCACTAAAATTCTTGAAAAGCATGTAAGCATAAATTGGTTCTTATTATCCTTTATTTGTTTCTATGTTGTTTCTTACAGAAGCTAATTAGCTAAGCTGCAAAATCTTGTGCAGTTCTCTTACTGCAAACAACTTATCCGGGCCGATTCCAAAGGAATGGGGATACTTTCCTAATCTCACTTACTTGTATGCTTCAAGTTATTAAAATAAGAGCTTATATACTTGCAGATACATGTACGTTTGTTTTAGCTTGTTTCTTATTTTTAAATGCAGAAGCCTTGAAGCTAACAATCTTTCGGGTACTATTCCTGTGGAGCTTGGAAACTTGGTCAAACTAGAAACCCTGTACGTAGTTTTACATTGTTAAAAACTTTGTTTTGAGTAAAGTTTTAAACTTGTTTGATTTTCTCAAACTAAATTCTTGTTTTAATTAGGATACTCTCCTCCAATAAGTTTGTGGGAATGTTGCCGAAGGCACTTGTTAACCTGAAGATGTTGAAGGATCTGTTAAGTTTTGATAATTACTATGAACTGTGTAACACGTTCATCTTGTATAATATAAGATATATTGACACCTTTGGCTGTCACGTGCAGGAGGCTAAATGATAATAGCTTTCAAGGCAGTATGCCAGAATTTATTGGAAAATTGACGGAACTCGATAGACTGTAAGATATTTCTCAATGAATATGATCATTCTAAAATTTACTTATTTCATATGTTTAATCGCCATTAATGAAGGGAGATGTCTGCAACTGGTATGGAAGGACCAATCCCTATGGACATTTTTCGTGGATTAGAACATCTGTCTAATTTGTGAGTACAATAAACATGTAGTTTCACCAAGTCATGCTATAACAAGTTTGCTTTATTATTGTTGGAAAAGGAACATGGACTGAAATTCACATTATATATCATCTCTACAGGAGGATAACTGATATGAACGGATCAGTGGAGTCTTCCTTTCCTGCTTTAGTCAACAAAACCATAAAAATCTTGTATGTCCACATATTTCTTTAAAATGTCAATTATTTTCGGAACATATTTTTGCATATATTTTCCATTCAAAAAAACTGAGAAACCTGAAATTTGTGTCCAGGGTCTTGAGAAACTTGAATTTAGTTGGACAGATCCCACCAACTATCTGGAATATGAAGGATATTAAAAAGTTGTAAGTCAAAATGCTCGTTTGAAATTATGTCGAGAACTTTTAACTTATGAAGTACTTTTTATACCTTTCATTTTTCAATTCTTTTGGGATACTTAGAATTAATCGTTTGACGGGAAGAACAAACGCATTTAGGACAGAGAATATGGAAGATTAGAAGGAGATTAGTAAACAATTCATTGATTACCTTCTAACAAAGCAACATATATACACAAGCTATTAAATGGTGATGTTGGAGTAGTATTTGTAGTGGTTTGGGGTCTCATAAAAGTTGTGCAGATAATTCAAAATGAAAATGTATCAAATAGCTCACGGTAGTTGTTGAGCTCCTAACAGGACAATACAAGCTACAAGCAAGAACATATAACAATAGCGTTCACAGTTCAAAAGTATTTCAAGTTCTATGTGTTTTCGTGATTTGGTCGTCTAGTTTAAGCTTATATTCAAGTATAATTGTTTTGTTTATGCCTTGAATGAGTAAATATTCAATGCGCCTTCAAATATATGAGATAATATTCATTAACATCATTTGCTTGCAAATCTCCCAGAGATGTAAGTTTTAATCACTTGGAAGGAAAATTTCCTGAAGGAACCACACCTAAGAAATTTACGTAAGCAAACTTAATATTCCAAGTTTCTAATTAATTAGTCTCTTTGGATGGGGTTGTTTTGATCTGTATTTTAGTCCTGGCTATCCATGTACGTATTATAAAACTTCATTTCGCATATTATTATCAGATTCTTGGGTGGCAACAGGTTTACTGGAAGTGTGCCAGAGACGTTCCTCGTTAAGCTTACGACGAATTCTGTGTATGTTCCTTAACTTGGACTTGCTTTTGGTATGACACCTAAAATTTTTGCATGTCCAACCTTTTGTGTTTCCACTAATGTTCTTGGTATCTAATGTTAGAAATGATTTTTATTGTGATTTTTATTGATTCTTTTGCAGTGATCTTTCCTATAATAACTTTAATTGGTCAGAGGATAAGTGCACTGAGATCGAAGGGTGAGAAGTCTTGGTCTTTATATTCGTATGTATATATCTGAAGTATTCTTTAACTAATTCAAAAATTTTCGTTCTTTTTTAGTTTGAACAGCATTTCCAGGCCCATAAGCACATATCAAAGTTCCTCACTGAACAACCAGTAATATTATTCCACATGTCTAAGTTTATATATATATATATATATATATCTTGCACGCTAATACTATTTTGTGCATGTGTAAATGTGAATACATTTTGATCCTTCTATTAAACAACAGAAAGGGACTTCTCACATGCGCAAATGAACTTGCTACTTGTCCAAAATGTACGTAACTCTTCTTTTGTTATTTTTTTTGGTTTAGCTGAGAATGTATAGGCTTATATTCTTACCATCATTTTCTTAAGAAACATAATAAAGATCAAGGTCTAGTATTGAAAAGACAAATGATTGTAGACTTGATGAGAACATGGCAGATCTGCAATCATCACTTCATATAAATTGTGGTGGGTCAAATGTGACCATCAAAACTGCATATGGGAAGCTTTCATATGAAGGTGACATCTATGATTACAAAGATGTTGCTGTTGAGGACTACATTCGACCATATTGGGGATATAGCAGGACAGGGAATTTCATGGATGACGATAATGAAAAAGAACAGTATTATGTAAGAAATAGTGATGAACAATCTGGGAATTCATCACTTTTGTATGCCACAGCTCGTAGATCTCCACAGTCTATCACTTATTATGGATTTTGTCTAGAAAATGGAAATTACAGAGTGAAACTACATTTTGCGGAGTTGATACTTAAAGATGAAAAAGCATATAATATTCTTGGGAGACGCATATTTGATGTATATATTCAGGTAATTTTGATTATCTTTCTGAAAGAATGCATTCTTCATAGAAGAGAGAGATGTATATGTATATATTTATTCATTAGATCTTTTGTTGCTGAAAGATCTAATACATTTTTTTTTGTCAGTTTTTAAGGTTTTGACATTTTTCTACCAAATAATTTTAGTTTAATATTTCTCACCTATTGTGCTGAAACGATTTTTCGTAGGGAGAATTAATGAGAAAGGATTTCAATATAAAAGAGGAAGCCAAGCTAACTGGTGATGAACTAGTTGAGGTACCGTTTAACGTTAGTGTGACAAATAATACCGTGGAGATTCGCTTGTATTGGGCTGGGAAAGGGACTACTTGCATCCCAAGCAGGGGGAATTACGGTCCACTTATATCTGCTATTTCTGTGTGTCACAGTAAGTTATTTTACCCTGAAAAATGCTTTGACTGCCGCACATAGGTTGATACACAATTGTTTGATGCCATACTGTCATGCCACAAATAAACTCAAATTACTGAATAAGATGTGGAGTCATATATATGCTGTAATTTTATAGATTATATTTGTGACGAATGACATATACTATTGTGAATGTTGAAACAACTTCCTCTATTTAAGAAAGGTATAACACACTTAAGGTGAGCCAAAGCCATTAACTTTTTTTTTTCTTATAAGAAAGTATTCAGAGAAACAATATTGTCCAATTAGTTCAATATTGCTAATTGCTTTTGGTCTAGGAAAATTCGTTAATCATATTGAAAGTAAAGGACCTTGGATTTCAATTGATTCTCGATTCATTTGATGATCATGGTATTTTCATGTTCTACTTTTCAGGTTCGAAATCTCATTGTGAATTTAAAGGTAAGGAATGTCAACCCATAACAACGTAAGTTTAGTATCTGATTTTAGAAATATGCATTAACGGCTCTTTTTCTTTTGGCATAGAACCAAGTAAAATACCTCTTGTGGCCGGTGTTGTCGCCTCGGTTTTATGCTTATTCTTTTTGGTAGCTGGTATCATCACCTGGAGGTGTTACAAGAAGAATTATACAAGAAAAAACACAGGTGCGTTAAATTGATGTAATTATTGAAGTTTTACTTACTAATTAATATGTGCATCTGTGGAAAAAGTTTGCATAACTTTGATCTCATTTCATCCACTAAGATAATATATCTTACTGATTGCTACTAAACTATGGGCAGACCTCACAGGGCTAGAGTTGGTAGCAGGTTCCTTCACTTTGAGAAAACTAAGAGCTGCTACCAACAATTTTGATCCTGCAAACAAGATTGGAGAAGGTGGTTTTGGAAGTGTGTACAAGGTATAAATGTATGCTACATAATGTTATACCGATTTTGACTATCCCAGTGACAAGTTGATCTTGCCTTGTGAACGTATTAAGATGTGCTTTCAAATCGGATGAGTATTGCAATGCAGGGTATATTATCAGATGGTCCAGTTATTGCAGTGAAGCAATTGTCTTCTAAATCGAAGCAAGGAAATCGCGAATTTGTGACTGAAATAGGCATGATATCTGGAATGGAACATCCAAATCTAGTGAAGCTTTACGGATGTTGTATTGAGGGAAATCAACTACTGCTCGTATACGAATACATGGAAAACAATTGCCTTGCTCGTGCACTTTTCGGTACATGTTATCATTTATCTTCACATCATAATTAATCGTAACTATATATTGTTTTTGGTTTAATAAAGTACATATATTAAACCAAAATTAACACTATAGTATAAGTTTACAACAAATTTATGTTATCTGCATAAAAGCCTATGAGATTTAATTTTTCTTACTGCAATTAGCAAACCTCTTCTTTTTTATTTTTTATTGTCACGTGACTCTTATACATTTCTTTCAATCCCATTACTCTTGCTTTCAAAAGATCCAGAAACAAGTAATCCTAAATTAGACTGGGCGACGAGGTTCAATATATGTGTTGGAATAGCCAAAGGCCTTTGTTTTCTTCATGAAGGGTCAGCTCTCAAGATTGTTCACAGGGACATCAAGCCTACAAATGTGCTGCTTGATAGGGATCTTAATGCTAAGATATCAGACTTCGGATTGGCTAAGCTTAATGAAGAGGAGAATACCCACATTAGCACTCGAGTTGCTGGAACCATGTATATCAGCTTCTGATGATACAAAACTAATAATTTAGAGAAATTATTTATACCGACGATTTGATTGCTTTTGCACTAATGTTCCTCTTCTTCTTCCTCTTCTTCTTCTTCTTCTTGGCAGAGGATACATGGCACCAGAATATGCACTATGGGGCTACTTGACTGAGAAAGCAGATGTATACAGCTTTGGGGTGGTTGCTTTGGAAATCGTTAGTGGAAAGAGCAATACAAATTACAGGCCTCAGAATCAATGTGTTTGTCTTCTTGATTATGTAAGCAAGGAAATATAGCTTTTGCTCTAAGATATGAAATTCTTCTTAATAGGTTCCTTCTCTTGCAGGCCATTGTTTTGCAAAAGAAAGGAGATATATTGGAGATAATGGATCCCAAGCTGGGCAGCAAGTTTAACAAGGAAGAGGCCGAAAAAATGATCAAAGTGGCACTTTTATGCACCAATGCATCACCAGTGCTAAGGCCTACAATGTCAGAAGTGATCAGCATGCTTGAAGGACAAACTACAGTTGAGGAAGTGTTGTTTGATCCTGCCACTCGTGATGATGATTTAGGAAACGATATAAGATTTAAACCCCTAAAGGCCTACTACGAACAAATTCAAAGCAAGAACGGAATTGGAACTCAGGGTGCCAATTCTTCTAAAGCCATGAAACCAAATGAGCCCTCCACAAGTACTTCAGCTCATGATCTCTACCCAGTCAATCCTGAATCCTTAATCATTTCTGCTGATGATCTCTACCAGATTCACTCCGAGTCCATAGACATCAGCAGTGACATTTCCTCATTGATATCACGTCTTAGTCCTTCAACTTGATATTTGAGGTTTCAAAAGACAAGTGGTTCCATTAAATTACTTCAGATTCTTGGCTGAAATCAATCTTTGCCAAAATTTATGTGCAAAGGAACAAATTTAGTTTAGTCTTTGATTTTGAAGACTAAATACACTAGACATATAGACAAATTTTGACAGTATAATAGGTCATTTTCCCGTTAGGCTTCCTGGATGCGGTCTCATCAATTCAGTGCCCATTGTATCAGCAGTTTAGTGACTATATATGTTGATGAACATGATTATGATAGTCAGTTTAAACTCAAAGATAACGTATTAAACCACTAGTTTTAAATTAATTATTGTGGGACTATTTGTTGTCGCTTTTTCATTCATGCTGGCAGAAAGGTACTTGACCTGTTAATTTAAAAAATCAAATGTTTAATTCTTTTGAAATTGTAAGTCACATATCTTGTGGTTTGAGTCGCTACATGTAGGCCATGATCACATTATCGATGTTGATCGATATTTTGTTTGTTTATTCAGATTTTAAGAGATAATCCTCGTAGAAAATGTGGAAAGAATAACTACAACCTGAACAGCCATATGATACATATGTATCACCAAATCAAAATCCTTTTATACACGCCTCAAATTCTGAGCCGATTGCCAACCATGGTTATCCATTTTGTCCAAAACTCGTGCCCTTGTCTTTGACTTTGTAATACCTTCGATGGTTTTTGTCTAATTAAGCAAGGCCCCATGAACTCAAATGCAAGTGTCTCTAAATCGACAAAACAAAGTGAAAATCAAAAAAGCACGCATGCATGTTTGTTAATTTTACCCAGAGATAGAAGTGATATTATTTTCTGCGCGAAAGGTAGAGTTAAATTTGCTCTTGCTGGTAAGTACGTAATAATTAACCTCTCAATTACTTTTTAAATAATTGTTACAAAAATATGTTTAGTACTTGTAAGAACCAATCTCAAGTCTCAACTATGAAGAGGAAAATGTCATGTGTGCCAAATGCCCTGTTTCACTTACTCGGTAAATGAGTCATGAGCCGTAAGATATTTCCAAGTCAGAAGACTACCTCATAACAAAAGGGATGAGCTTAAGACACCTAGGATTCTCCTTAGTCATAAGAGATCTGAGGTGACTAAAGGGTGTTACTTACATTTTTTTATCTTGTATTTTTGATTATTTGTTTAGTTTGTAAGTTACATTTTAGCTATTATTATTATTGACATTGATCTTTATATTTTAAATTTGAAATTATTTTTTTTTTTGGGTCCAACGCTAATTTTAACCATTAAATATACTAAAATACCTTTTTAAATTTTAAGTATAAATATATTTCAAAAATAATTCAAATTTAAAGCTTATTTAAAATTAATAACTAGATTAACAAATACTAAAAAGAATGTAGGTTTCTGCCATTTTTAGTATTTGTTATGTTTGGTTATTAATTTTATTTAGTTTCAAATTTAAATTGTTTTTATATGTGTTATGTATGTCTTTGAATTTTAAAAAGATAATTGGTAAATTCAATTGTTAAAATTAGTATTTCACTCAATAAGAATATAAATTTATCATCAAGTTTTAAATATGAATATCAATACTAATAATAATAAAAATATAAAATATAAATTGAACAAACAGTGAAAAAAAATACGAGCTATAAAAATGTAGTTGTCCCGAGACTAAAGCTTAATCTATTATATTAACTTGCTGATCATATGAAGTCAAGAAAACTATTCTGGCTGCCCAGACAAAGGGCAAGAGAACTAATCCAATTCATTTTGCAATGTGTGTTTTTCATTGCCATAATGGTAGCGGACCACGACAACGGGAAATAAAATAGTTTGAATAAGTACGAGTGAAATTAAAAGGCAAAAACGGATTTGTTTGACAGCTTCAAGATGAAGAAAAATGTAACAACTCAATTGGAACGACACCAAAGGAGACCAAAACATAGTAAATGAACACGTACGATGACTGAAAAGCAGAAACAGACTATTAAGTTAAACTCATTTCCTGATCAACTCAACAGTCTTATTATTTGTATCGACGAAACTAAAACAAACTTTATTATTCACTCAAGTATTTTTAGAATAGAAAATTCTTAATTTCACTCTTCAAGCTCACTTACTCTCTCACTCACTCACTAGAAACTATTTTTCTTTCTCTCTTCTCTTCACTCTTAAAAGTTTTGCTTCTTACTTGATGCTTAGAACTCAAATGAGGAAGAGTATTTATACTACATAAGAAATAATGAGAACCACGTAAATAAACAATTACAAAAAATTTTAAACCACACATATTTTCTTCTACACACTTCTAATAATAATCAAATAATTCATATGTAAAAAGCTAATATCTAGCTAACACTAGAAGATTCTAGGTGGAAGCTTCTTTAATTTAGATTTGGACTTTTTTCTTTTATGAGTTTTGCACTTGGGCTAATTCCAATTTATTGGGCCTCATGTTGATGGGTTTAAATATTTCTTATGGGCTTAAATAAGTTTATTTTCAACACCCCTCCTTAAACTTGTTTTATAATATTAAGTAAATTTCTTAATCTTGTAAAGTCTTCAAACTTGAGTGGCTTGGTGAAAATATCAGCAATCTGATCATGTGATCTCACATACTCCAATTGTACTTCTTTGTTTGCAACACCTTCTCTTATGTAATGATAGCGAGTATCGATATGCTTATTTCGGTCATGAAATACTGGATTTTTAGCCAAAGCTATTGCTAACTTATTATCAATACAAATCTCCGTTGGCTCCTTTTGAGGCATGTTTAACTCTTTCAACAACTTTCTTAGCCAGATTGCATGACTAACACATGATGTAGCAGCTACATACTCAGCTTCGCATATTGAAAGGGTGACAATCGGTTGTTTCTTAGATACCCAGGTGAATACAGTTTCTCCTATGAAAAACACAAAACCAGTTATGCTTTTTCGATCATCAGTATCTCCAGCCCAATCACTATCACTGTAACCAACGAGTTTGTAATCATTAGAAACTGAATAGAACAAGTCAAGATTGATTGTACTTTTTAGGTAACGGAGAATTCTCTTTGCAGCTTTGAAGTGAGGAGCTGTTGGAGTTTCCATGTAACGACTCACTAGTCCAGTTGCATAGAGAATATTGGGCCTTGTACATGTCAAGTCAAGGCATCCAACAAGGCTATTAAAGAGTGTTGGATCCACATTTTCTACTTCATCATCTTTGAATGTTTATTCCACACTCCACTGATGTACTTATTTGCTTGCAATCATCCATATTGAACTTCTTCAAGATCTCTTTTGTATAGCTTTTTTGGGAGATAAAGACACCTTCTTCCTTTTGCTTGACCTCTATGCTGAGGTAATATGCCATAAGTCCGATGTCTGTCATTTCAAACTCATGTGTCATTACTCTCTTGAATTCGTCAAACATCCTTGGATTACTTCCAGTGAATATGAGATCATCCACATACAAGCATATGACCAAAATATCTCCATCTTTAGTCTTAACATAGAGAGCATGTTCATAAGGGCACTTAATGAATCCATTCTCTTGGAAATATTTGTCAATTCGGCTGTTCCATGCTCTTGGTGCTTGCTTTAGACCGTAAAGAGCATTCTTCAGCTTCAAAATCTTATCTTTATATCCTTTCATATCATAACCTAATGGTTGTTGGATATAAACCTCTTCTTCAAGAACTCCATTTAGAAATGCGGACTTTACATCCATATAATGAATCTTCCGTTTGTTCTGAGCAGCAAGAGAAATAATTAGTTTTATAATTTCCAATCGTGCAACGGGAGCGAATACCTCGTCGTAGTCAATGCTGACTCTTTGACTATAGCCTTTCGCGACTAGTCTTGCTTTGTATTTTTCTACCTCTCCATTGGCATTGTTCTTCATATTATATACCCATTTTACACCGATAGCTTTATGACCTTTAGGAAGAGTGGATAGTTCCCAAGTGTTATTCTTCTCTATGGCTTTGACTTCTTCATCCATCGCATTCCTCCATTTTTTATCTTGTATAGCCTCTTGGAAGTTTACCAATTCACAATCAGCAAATAGGCAAAATAGAGTGAGATTTTCAAGTCTATCAGTCACCTCATATAGATCTTCAAGACTTCTTATTCATTCTTTATGCCTCTCAGTTAAGAAAGATAGAGGTGAAACTTCATGAGTAGATGATATCGGTGAGGAAGGTGGAGTAATAGCCTCTTGATGTACTTCTCTTGCTTGCTCTACTAGTATTTCCATATCTTCAAATTGTGGAAAGAAATCGTAGTCATTTGTTTGAGAGTCAAAGTTCCATTCACCTTTTTCATCGAATATTACATCTCGACTGATGATTACTTTTCCATTATTAGGATTGTATAACTTATATCCTTTAGAGTTGGTGTCATAGCCAATGAAAATAAACTTCTCACTTTTATCATCAAGCTTGGTTCTATGTTCGTCTGGCATATGCACATGGGTTATACTTCCAAAGACTCTCAAGTGGGAGATTCCAGGCTTCCTTCTGCTCCATGCTTCTTGTGGTACCTTTCCCCACACACTTCTTGTCGGAGATCGATTAGACAAGTAAACTGCGCATGCAACAGTTTCTGCCCATAACTCTTTGGGTAATCTCTTACTTTTCAGCATGCTTCGAGCTATGTTGAGGATGGTCCGGTTCTTCCTTTCTGTCACGCCATTTTGTTGAGGGGATCTTGGAACAGTTAAAGGTCGTCGAATTCCATTTGTTTCGCAGAATTCTTGGAACTCTTTTGAAGTGAATTCTCCTCCTCTATCAGATCTTATGGCTTTGATCTAAGACCGCTTTCCTTCTCTACAGCAGCTTTGAACTTCTTGAAAGCTTCAAAGACTTCTGATTTTTACTTCAAGAAATAAACCCAAGTCTTTCTTGAGAAATCATCAATAAAGAGCAAGAAGTAGTTGCTCTTACCGAAAGAACTTGGTTTGATAGGACCATACACATCTGTATGCACAAGCTCTAGTGACTTTTGAGCTCTTGAATTCGACTCTTTTGGAAAGCTTTTCCTGAATTGCTTCCTGAGTAAGCATCCTTTACAAAGTTGATCAGGATGATTGATGCATGGTAAGCCTCTCACCATTTCTTTCTTGGACAGTAGTTCTAGTCCTCCAAAGTTGAGATGTCCGAATCTCAAATTCCATAGCCATGATGAATCCTTGTAACATACTTTCAGACATTTTGCCATATCATTTTGAATGTTCAATAAGAACATTCTATTTCTTGACATAGGCACCATGTCAATCAAGTTCATATTGTTATCTCTTATAGAAAGACTATAATCTTTCAAGTGAATATCATAGCCTTTTTCTAAGAGTTGTTCCAAACTCAAGATATTTGTTTTCATTGTGGGTACAAAATAAATATTTGAAATAAATTGATGTCCCCTATTTTTTAAGCGGATAAGAATTTTACCTTTTCCTTTTACCGCTACTTTTGAATCATCACCGAAAGAAACACTTCCACTGATTGATTCATCAAGCTCTATAAATATTGATCGACGTCCACACATATGATTGCTAGCACCGGTGTCAAGATACCATGTGTTGTCTTGTCCTCTATTGTTGTCTTTATATGCTAGTAGCACGGTACCATTTTCTTCCCTTTTTTCTTCAACGCAATTGACTTTCTCTTCAATTCTACTATTGAGTATTCTACACTCTCTAGCATAATATCCAAACTTGTGACAATTGAAACATTCAACTTGAGACTTCTCAGGCCTTGAGTTCATTCGACCTCTACCACGACCTCTTGTAGAGCTTTCTCTTCTTTCGAAATTGTTGATATGATAGTTACGGTTGTTGGAATTCTAACCTCGTCCACGACCTCGACTTGTACCATGTCCTTGTCCTCGGGCTTGTCCTTTACCACGACCACGTTGATTTCTTTCGCTACATTGGCTACCTTCTTTCTCTGTAAGTTGTGTCTTGAGAAGCTGTTCCTTCAAATTTGGCTTCTTCTTTTTCTTTTCCTCGTGAGCTTGTAAAGAACCCAAGAGTTGTTCTATTATCATGGCTCCCAATCTTTAGTTTCTTCGATGACAGTAATAATATTCTCGAACTTTGGGTCTAACGATCGAAGAATCTTTTCCATAATCGTAACATTTTCAAGTTTCTCACCATTTCTCTTCATTTGATTAGAAATGGTTAGAACTCTGGAAAAGTAGTCAGAAACTGACTCAGTCTCTGTCATATGTAATAAATCAAACTCTCCTCTTAGAGTTTGAAGGCGGACCTTTTTGACCTTTTCTTCTCCCTTGTATGAAATTTGAAGTTTCTCCCATGCTTCCTTAGCGGAGGTTGCACTTGAGATTTTCTCAAACCCGTCGTCATCTAAGGCTTGGTAGATGAGGAAGAGAGTTTTTTTGTCTCTCTTTCTTGAATCTTTTAAACTATCCTTCTGTGTTAAAGATAGTGTTGTCTCATCTCTTGGCTCTTCGTAGCCTTTTTCTACTACTTCCTAAACATCATGTGCTCCAAGGAGGACTTTTATTTTGATAGTCCAATTATCAAAGTTATTACCTTGAAGTGGTGGAACTTAAAGAGATGCTAAACTGCC
This sequence comes from Parasponia andersonii, assembly GCA_002914805.1. Classification (NCBI taxonomy): domain Eukaryota; kingdom Viridiplantae; phylum Streptophyta; class Magnoliopsida; order Rosales; family Cannabaceae; genus Trema; species Trema andersonii. The sequence goes on from JXTB01000381.1 coordinate 48,634, forward strand.
GGTAGCCATAACTCTTAACAGAGTGAGTTTTTAGAAATTTCGACTATACAAATAGATCCAGAATGCCGAAAAACCTTAAGATTGACTTTATATCGACTTGGTCAAAGTCAACGGTCAAAGTCAACACTCGATCAACGGTCAATGCCAGTCAACAGTTGGTCAACAGCTCTGACGGCTTAGTCAACGGCGCGGTCAAATGGCTCTGATGGCTTAGTCAACGGCTCTGACGGCTCGGCTCTGATAGCTTGGTTAACAGCTCTGACGGCTCGGTCAAACGACGCTGACTCGGCTCAACTCAGTAAGTTGACTCAGTTTGTAGCAGCAAACTTCCGACAACTCGTTCTGACTCGTTCGGACTCCGATTGGGCTGATTCTTGTGGCAGTGTGTTCGTTTCGTCGAGCTCTTCGATTTGATACGTAATAATAGTATGTTTGGAATAAATGGATAATACTCTCAATCTCAAGAATTCTTTTCTGATGTGGAAGATCAGTCAAAGTTGCAACCACATAGCATACTTAGAATTTCAAGAGAACTCACAACCTTGTTCTGATACTACTTTGTTGGAAAGTAAAACAAACTTTATTATTCACTCAAATACTTTTACAAGAGAAAATTCTCAACTTCACTCTTCAAGCTCACTCACTCACTAGAAGCTATACTTCTTTCTCTCTTATCTTCACTCTTAGAAGCTTTGCTTCTTACTTGATGCTTAGAACTCAAATGGGGAGGGGTGAGAAACAATGAGAACCACACAAATAAACAATTACCAAAATCTTTAAACCACACATATTTTCTTCTACACACTTCTAATAATAATCAAATAATTCACTTGTAAAAAGCTAATATCTAGCTAACATTAGAAGATTCTAGGTGGAAGACTTCTTTAATTTGGACTTGGGCTTTTTTCTTTTATGAGTTTCGTATTTGGGCTAACTCTAATTTATTGGGCCTCATGTTGATAGGTTTAAATATTTGTTATGAGCTTAAACAAGTTTATTTTCAACATATATGTATACATTCCATAGCAAGATACCCCTTTTGAATCAATCGTTAAAAGATAAGATTGCAAAAGCTCAAGCCAACTTCAACGAGGATGCTAAATATTCACTTTTTTTTTTTTTTAAATAATTGAGTATGGTTGTGACCCTCTGTTGCAGCTTATTACTAATTGTCTCTCTTAGTTTATCTTCATTTGAGAGTTTATTATTTTGTGTGATAAATATTCAAAGGGTCTTTTTTTTTTTCAAGGTAATTTATTGCGTTTTACTAACGATAGAAAAGTCAAGTCAGAGAAGATGACATAGAATTTTGCAGTGCTGATAGTTACTACTAGTTGATTACATAATATGTATGTAAACCGATTTTTATCAGGCCTAATATTGTTTTTGGTATACTAATTGGTAGGTAGTACATAAAGAAGCGGGCAGACGTTATTGCATAGAATTTGAGTTCTAAGATTTCAAAGTCAAAATTGTTGAAAGAGACTAGACAAGTGTATTTAGCGGAAGAGTCCTTCAATATTAATGATCTACAGTATTGACCATATCTAGAATGAGGCGAAGACTTGGATGAAAGTCCACGCAATCTTTTAATAATTAGATAGAAGTAGTTCCTCATTTTTATTCAGCTACATAAACTAGATCTTTATCTGCCATACCTAAACTAGATTAGTCCATCCAATTATTCATTAAACACAAGGGAAAAAAAAAACAGATTTTTTTAATAATAAATAACAATAAAAAAGAATTATTAGCTTAGAAGAAGTACCGCATGTTTGGCTTGAACTTCTTACTTACATTAGAAAATTGAAAAATACAGCTATCTATATATCC
>JXTB01000381.1:54376-70459 GCA_002914805.1 Parasponia andersonii
AATAAATTTAGAAAAAATTAAGAGATGTGGCTTGTGCGAATTGAGTTAATAATCAAAGCAAATAAAGAGAGAGGATTTTATAGTGGTTCAGCCCCAAAAAAGATGAGCTTACGTCCACTGTTTTTTCACTATTTTATGGAGAATTACAAGCACTCAAGATTACAATGTCTCGTCTGGAAATTGAAAAAACTGAAAAGCAATTGGAATACTCAAAACTTGATCCCTTTTCGGAACATTGAGTCCCCTTTATATAAGTAAAGTTAACCCTATGTCCCTATTATCCTAATTGTATAAACGGGTAACTATACAATCGGGTAACATAAATTAAGTAACAACATAATTGGATAACCACTAAAAATGAGTAGCTAGTTGATCATAAATAGGAGACTTCTGTTTCCCTTTCTTTGTAGGTTTCCTGTTTGACATAGCACTTACTTGTTTCCATTTCCTTTTAGAAGAGGTCGCCCACCATCTATACAGAGAAGGTCGCACACACTTATGCAAAGGAGACTACACGAAGAAGGTCGCATATAACCTGTGGAAGAGGTCGCACATAACCAACACGGAGGAGGTCGAATTTAACCCTTATGCGACCTTAGGATTTTAGACCGCACAACAATTGTCCCCCAGCTCCATTAGTTCTTTAGGATGAAATAGAGCTTCCAATTACCGTGCGACCTTAAAAATGTGATGTCATGACCTAAACTTGAGGTCTGAAGGCCCTCAAGTTCACGCATATCTCTTTTCTGTCAGAACGGAACACGTGTAGCCTTTTCTGAGAAAGAGCAGAATTCGAGGAAGTCTAATGATATCAACCGTCACTCTTAAAACCAAATCTTTTCAAATTTTAAACAATTCTGACTTTTCGGAAAGAATCAAATCCCGCGCAATCTTCGGCCTTCAGATTTAAAATTCAAACTCCCTGATCTACGGCTGTGATTTAACGGTATCTGGATTATAAATATCAGAAACCAGCCTGTTCCTGTTTCATTTTACTGTTTCTATCTCAGAAAATATCGAAACTCCAAAGAACCCTAGCGTCGTTTCATCTTTCAGCTCGCACAAATCACAGCTTCTTCTTCGACGAAGTTCAAATCGTCTCAAATCTTCCGCTTCTGAAGAAAGGTCAGTTTATTTCTTTTCTTTTTTCTTCTATTCTTGAAAGTGATTTCAATTTTTAGGAATAAATACTCATCCCACACTGAAGTGAAATGAGAATTTTTTTTTTACACTCCCACTTTTTCAGTTCGTAGGGTAGACTTACTAGATAACAATCAGAAATGAACCTATGAAAAGAATTTCTAGGGTCTGATACCCTATTTTATTCCCAATAAACTGCTCGAATATTTATTGATGAACTTCTCGATCATTTACTGATAAATTGCTCGAACATTTTTACGAATCCGTAGACCATTTAGGAATAAGCTTGCTTGCTTAGTAGAGTCTTAGGATGAATACCCAAAGTGCTAGCATAGTAAAAATCCTCGATGCCTGAATCCCTGCGTATTTCTTTTCAGATGTCTAGTAGTGAGGAATTTAGGGAAGGAAATGCTTTTTCTAGAGAATGTAACTCGAGTGTTAGCTCCATTAATCTCGAAGATTATCTCGAGCCGGAACCTGAAATAGAAATAACAGGGGTCAGACAGAGGAGTCCTCGAATAGGCGATCTTCCCTAGGATTAGTGGTCCAGACATATAAGGGATGCCCCTGCATTTTCATCTGGCTACTAATACGTAGAAGGGAACTGGTCATGTACCAATGTTCGAACGAGCTGCACGTCGAACAAACTCAGCAAAATTGCGAGCAGCTATAAGATCGCCATACCCCTTTGTCTACCAATGGAATTTAACTGACCACACACTCTCCCACATGGACTCGCTTCCTTTTCTAAGGTAGTCCTCAAGTACGGCATGCATCTCCCACTCCATTCGTATATAAAATCAATCATTGATTACTATGGGGTCATTCCTTTTCAATTGACCCCTAATACCTATAGATATATAGTAGGTTTGTATATACTGTACCATAAACTAGGTTTAGAAACCCCTTCACCTGAAGAATTTGCTTGGTTCTACCAAGTAAAATCAAATCCGTCAGATTTCGGCTTTTTCTATGCGACCAAATGATCAAATCAAGCAATAAAACGATCTACGGGGTTCGCAACAACATGCAAAAAATGGAAAAATCCATTTTTCCATTTTGACTATGTAGCTAACGGCTTCTTTCAGAATCCCGGTAGGTAATCTTTCAATTTATTGCCTTGTTTCTATATTTATTCTTATACTGATCTCATTCCAATGTCATCGCAGATAATAGGGATCGACCCGGACTCTCCAGGGAACAGCTCGCAAGAGTTTATAAGATCAACGACCTTCCAATTGAAGAATTTAATTGGAAGGTACTAGGCACTTCGAATAACCTGGTCGCTTGCGGTCTGATTCCGAAGGGTGCCACATTCCCAGACCCCCCAGTACTCTCGTCCAGGCCATCGAGCTCAAAGAAGAAGCCAAGGAAGAGGACGGACTTAGGTGCCTCATCTTCCAGGATTAGAAAACGAAAGGCACCGGCCATACCTCCATGCTCAGAGCCTTCATCTCCAGAGACAGTGTCACCACCAGCTCCTCAACCAGTTCCACAAGAAGAAGGTAATCACACGCTCATTCTAATTACCTTTATACTATGTTTCCTCACTCACTAACATGTACTGTATAGAGATGGTCATTGGTAGCAGTCTGCGAGCACCACCTTCAACTCTCGAGTCCATGGCGAAAACCAAGACACCCGAGAGTACCCCGCCATCAAAAGGGAAGGAGAAGGTCGACTGCTCGAAGAAGAGAAAAGTTGCCTTCGAGGACGTCCGAGCGAGCTCGCCCCCTCCACAACCATATCAGCCAGCGAGCACTCCTGAACCCCCTACCGAGGCTGCCACTTCTTCGGAACCGACCTTGGCAGATAAAGACGACGAGCTCTTCGCACTCCTTAACCAATTACCAGAGAAGGCTGGTATGAGCGCAGCCTTTATCGATCGCTTCACATCTGAAGAAGGTTGGGAGCGAATGAAGCGACATTCTGCCAAGGTCGCTTTCGGATCTGCGATGAGGATGCTGGCCAATGTAAGCTTTTCTATCTCCTCTTCGTGTATACAATTTTGGTGTTAACTTGGAGATTTATATAAATATTTTTTTTTAGACTGCAGCTGCTGCTGTCCTGATGCACGATCCGGTTCTCGAATGTATAGAAAAAGCTGAGAAAGTTGATGAGATAACACAAGCATTCGAGAACTCGGAAAAGGCTCGGGAGGAGGAGAGAACGACTTTCAACTTGGAAAAGCAGCAGATGTTCGAGGACCTATCCAAGGAGAAATTCACCAAAGAGAATCTAGAGGAGAAAGTCAAAGAGCTCGAGAAGGTCATTTCTGAGCATCCAGAGCGTATGAGGGAAGTGACCACCGAGGCAATTCACAAAGCTATCGAGGAGTTCAAGGTGACCGAAGTCAAAGAACTCGAGGATAAAGCCAGTGATATCGCCTCGTCAACTATCATCTTCAACATTTTCTGCGAGCATCCAGATTTTGACTTCTCCATTCTTGGCGAGGATGTGGTCGAACTTGTGCAGAGCTGGAAAGAGGATACGAACAAGGCTGGGGATGACGGCGCGAGCCCTTCTTCATGAATTTTGTTTTCTTTTTCTTAGAACTATGTGGGCTTTGTCCCCCTTCTTTTTTGTTTATGTATGGACGAATTTTAATAAATATCATTTTTTCTTATATGCTCCTGCAAAATAATGAAAAGAAACAACAGTAATTTTAACTAAGTAGTCAATCATAAGTGATCGATCAGTACGCTTTTAGCGATTTAAATCAACCTAACTTAAAATGAGTTTTAAGCATTAGGATAGGTTAGGTCACTTAAGAAAACAGTTAATACGAGTGATGCAAACTCTAACTATATTTCAAAAGTTCCATGTCAAAATAAAACATAGCAATATATCACTTTGAACAATGAACGTTTTGCTTAGTTACTTTCTTGTTCGAGGAGGGAAATTGCGTAATACGACATGCTGAGGCATGAAGCGAGGAGAAAATCCTAGGATTTTAAGGAGATTCAGACACGTCGATGATGATCTGAGATTTAGACACTTCGATGATCTAAAACCCTGACTCCTCTAAATGGACATTTGCATAGTCCCTTAGGAAACCAGTAGGAGATAACATTCTGATCCCACTGCCCCCCGAGTTTTATGGTGTCCAACAACTGCCATAAAACTATAAATGAAGAATAGCCGAAGTAATAACCAAGTTGAAGTAATAGCCGAAGAAGTATTATTGAATATTAATGAAGAAGGTACAATAGGCTGTTGAAGATATCATGAAGATTTATTGATAATAACGATGAAGTTGTTCTGCATTCCAGGCATGCTTGACCTTTTGTCCACCGATACGAGCTAGATTATATGTTCTAGGTCGAATGACATTATCAATAACATAAGGTCCTTCCCAAGAAGGCCCAAATACACCAGCACCATGCTCTCTATTATTAGGTAGAACTCGTCGAAGGACAAGATCTCCAACTTCAAAATGTCTACCCTTGACTTTGGAATTATAATATCGAGCAGTGCACCGTTGGTATGATGCAATTCGGAGCTGAGATTGTTCACGCCGCTCTTCTAAAAGATCGAGTTCAACTCTCAGCAATACATCATTCTGTTTTTGCTCATAAATAGATCGCTGCAGGGAGCCCGCACCAATTTCAACAGGAATCATCGCTTCATATCCATAAGCCAATGAGAATGGACTTTCTCCTGTAGTTCGTTGTCTGGTACGATAAGCCCATAACACTTCTGAAAGTACTTCTAGCCAAGCTCCTTTATACTCCTCCAGCTTTGTCTTTATATTTTGCTTGAGTATTTTGTTTATCGCTTCGACCTGCCCATTGGCCTGTGGATGAACAAGAGCTGAGAAGCTCTTTTTGATGCTCAAGTTATTGCAGAAGTCACAGAACTCATCACAATCGAATTGGTTTCCATTATCAGAAATTATGGTATGTGGTATACCATAATGACAGATTATAGATTTGTAAATGATATCTATCATTTTCTTCGAGGAGATGGTGCTCAAGGCTTCGGCTTCCGTCTATTTTGTAAAGTAATCGACTGCAACCACCGCATACTTCAAACCACCTCGCGCTAATGGAAGCATCCCGATAATATCAATTCCCCACACAGCAAATGGCCATGGACTAGTCATTGAAGTTAAAGGAACATGTGGTTTTCTAGGAATGGTCGCAAACCGTTGACATTTATCGCATTTCCTAGCAAATTCCAATGTATCCTTCTTCATAGTTGGCCAAAAGTACCCTTGTTGAAGAATCTTATTTGCGAGTGCTTGCCCCCCAGAATAAATTCCACATATTCCTTCGTGAATTCCCTCATAATATAGCGTGCGTTTTTATCATTCACGCATAAGAATAATGGCGAGCTGAAACTCCTCTGATAAAGTTGCTCATCCTGGATGATATAGCGAGCCGCTTTCATGTGAAGCCGCCTTGCATCGTCTTTATTTTCAGGGAGATCGCCGTTTTGTATATATCGCATTATGGGGTCCATCCACGATGGTTCCTCATCAACTGGCATAATTACTTGGGGTTCGACCTCGATGCTCGGTGAGATAAGAAATTCAACGGGAACTACTTTCAATAATTCTGCATCCTTCGTCGAAGCGAGCTTAGCGAGTGCATCTGCTCGGGTGTTTTTAATACGAGGAAGAAGCTGTATGTCATAAGTATCGAACATTAAGAACAACTGCTGCACCTTCTTCAAATAGGCCATCATTCTTTCTCCTATCGCTTGATAATCACCCTTAACTTGACAGACGACCAACTGGGAGTCGCTATACACCTCGATTACTTTGACCTTCATTTCCTATGCGAGCTTTAACCCACCTATCAGTGCTTCATATTCGGCCTCATTATTCGACACTGGGAATTTGAAACGAAATGCATAATGAATATTGTGCCCTTCAGGACTGATTAAAACTATGCCCACACTTGCTCCATTCTCATTCGATGACCCGTCAACATAAAGCTTCCACAACTTTGACGTATCTGAGGCAGGTTTTTCGAGTACTCCCGTGGGAAGATTGACGTCGTATGTAAATTCTGCAATAAAATCTGCGAGAGCTTGACCCTTTATAGCAGTGTGAGGTTGAAAATTGATGTCAAATTGACTCAATTCAACAGCCCACTTAAGCAGCCGTCCTGACGTCTCAGGTTTTTATAAGACCTGTTTCAGCGGAAAATTCGTGAAAACCTAGATGGAGTGAGCATGGAAGTAAGGTCGAAGCTTTCTTGATGCAATGACAAGTGTCAGCGCCAATTTTTCCATCTCTGGATATCTGGTTTCAGCATCGAGTAATCTTTTACTCACATAATACATAGGTCGCTGAATATTTGCCTCCTCGTAAATTAATGCGGCACTCATTGCATACTTAGAAACAGCAAGATATAGGCATAATTCTTCTCATAGATTTGGTTTCGATAAGAGTGGAAGGGAACCCAAGTGTTTTTTCAATTCTTGGAATGCCTACTCGCATTTCTCCGTCCACTCGAACCTTTTTGATCCCTTCAATACCTCAAAGAAAGGTTGGCATTTATCGGTTGATCTGGATACAAACCGACCTAGAGCAGCCACTCTTCCTGCTAGGCTTTGCACATCTCTGGGTTTACTAAGAGATTGCATATCAATCAACGCTTGTATTTTCTGGGGATTTGCTTCGATCCCTCACTGGTTGACCATAAAACCCAAAAATTTTCCAGATCCTACTCCGAATGCACACTTCTGGGGATTTAGCTTCTTCTGGTATCTCTGGAGGATTTTGAACATCTCATCAAGGTGCTTGATGTGATCTTCAGCTTTCTCCAACTTGACTAATATATCATCGACGTATACCTCCATTGTCTTGCCAATTTGTTTTGCAAACATCATATTGACAAGACGTTGGTAGGTCGCTCCCGCATTGATAAGTCCGAAGGGCATCTTTTTATAGCAGTATAACTGTCAATCAGTGATGAACGAGGTGTGTTCTTCATCTAGCTCATACATGGGGATCTGGTTGTATCCTGAATACGCATCCATGAAGCTTAAAAGTTCATGCCCCGACATCGCATCTACATGCTGATCAATTCTTGGAAGAGGGAAGCTATCTTTAGGATACGCCTTATTGAGATCGGTGAAATCAATACAGGTCCTCCACTTCCCATTAGGTTTTTCACCAAGACTGGATTTGCAAGCCAGTCAGAGTAAAAAGACTCTCTTATGAACCCAATTTCGAGCAATTCCTCCACCTCTTCCTTTAATGCGACGTAGCGTTCTGGATTCATGGCCCTTCTCTTTTGTCGTATAGGATTTTTTGACAGATCTATGTTAAGACGGTGGGATATGATCCTTGAATCAATCCCTACCATATCCGAATGCTGCCATGCAAAGACATCCAAATTAGACTTTAGAAAAGCGAACAATGAAGCTCGCACAGGTCCTTGAACCTCCGTTCCAATCTTCAAAGTCTTAGAAGACAGATCAAATGATAAATCTTCCATTTCTTTAATGGGTCCAGTTCTGACTTCGTCAATTTCTCGAGGATCGAAGTCTTCACTGGTCATTTCGATTGACGCTTTCACTGATGATTCGACTGACGCTTTATCTGACGATCCGACTGGAGCTTTGCTCGCTGCCTAGGCTGATGTTTTGTCCGTTGCCACGACTGACGCTTTGTCCATTGCCATGACTGACACTTCATCTGCTACCACGACTGACGCTTCATCTGCTGCCACGACTGATGCTTCGATTGCTTCCTCTGGCAGGTGGACCATCATTGTGCGGGACGTCGCATCCTTTGCTGCGAGTTTCAGCGAGTTGTTATAGCAAGTCCTCGAATCATATTGATTTCCTCGCACCTCGTCTACCCCATGTTGGGTCGGGAACTTCATTATTGGATGATAGATCGAGGTGACAGCTCGAAGTTCTCTTAATGTCGGTCTTCCTAGCACAACATTGAAGGCAGATGGGGAATCTACTACCAAAAACTGGGTCATTATCGATGAAACCCTTGGAAAGGTCCTAACGCTGACCATCAGTTCAATCATGCCCATAGGCATCAGGCTGTCACTAGTAAAACCATAGAGGGGAGTGGCGGCAGGCTTCAGGTCGCTCTCATTCAACCCCATCTTTTTGAAGGCATCGAAGTATAGGATGTCCACAGCACTTCCGTTGTCGACCAATACTCGCCACAACTGTGTGCTTCCACAGTTAATTTTTATGACCAGCGCATCATTATGCGGATAATGGACTTCCCTTGCATCTTGCTCTGTGAAGATAATATCCATTTCCGGTACTCGTTGAAGCTTGCGTGGTCACTGATCAAGATGCATGACGTTGGTTAACGGCTCCTGTCGAGCTTCTCGCGCATATCTATCCTGTGCTCACTTGGAATCTCCTCCAACATACGGTCCTCCAAAAATAGTTCGCACCTCACGCTGAATTTCTGGAGGTCGCTGTTGGTCTTCTTCTCGCCTTTCGTCGCTCTGCCTAGTATATTGCTGCAATCGTCGCTCTCTAATCAGCCTTTCAATTTCATCTTTTAGGGTAAAGCAATTATTAGTATCATGCCTAATATCATTGTGATATCGGCAAAACTTGTTGGGGTCACGCTTTGCCCTTTCCCGCTTCATTGGTTCTAGTTGTCGGAATCGCTCCTTCTGGTTTGTGATTGCATAGATATGATCTATGGGCACGTTCAATTCAGTGTGATTATTAAACCTCATGGCAGTTTTTGAAATCTCCTGCCTTTTAGGTCTAGGCTGATTCTCATTTGTTTGTTCATTATTCCTCTTGTTTTTTCTTATTACTGCTGTTATTGGTAATGACCGCATCTTTAGTCGCATCTGTTCTTCCTTTTTTAGTCTTTTGTAGATTCTCGCGTGAAGATTCTAACCTTAGATGCCGACCAACTCTTCGATAGAATTCTTCGAGAGTTCTACACTCTCGCTCCAGTAATTCCTCCCAGAGTTTTGTTTCTGGTCGCACCCCAGCCATCATAAGAGTAAGAACTCCTCCTTCAGGTGGGTTGTTGACCTTAGCTATCTCTGAAGTGAATCGATTGAGATAAGACCGTAGAATCTCCTCTTGACCTTGTCGGATCGCGGACAAACTAACAAGCAGAACAGTGAAATTCTTTGCAGGTTGAAACTGTCTTAAGAACGCCGTCTATAATTATTGCTAGGACGAAATTGAGCCAGATTAAGTCCTCGAAACTACTTCTTTGTTGCTCCCGAGAGTGTTACAGTGAAACATCTGTAGCGTACATGATCACTAATCTGATGAAGTTCCATCAAGTCACTGAAGTGATCCATATGGTCCTGTGGATCAGTCTTCCTATCAAAAGTGTTAATGGTGGGAAGTCTGAATCCAGTGGGAAGGGTTGCTGCTCGAACCTCCTCGTTGAATGGCGACTGACGATACCCATCAGCGAGCTCATCGTCTTAGCCAGCAAGTGCATCTAATGCGATCCTTAAATTGTGAACATCGACGTTCAGAGGAAAAGCATCATTCCATGCTTGCAGTAAAAGCGACCTTTGTTCGTTATCCTGTTTCATGGCAGGTTGGTCAGGTAGAGTCTTCTGCGACCTGTGAGAGGAATCCAGTGACATAGTGCGACGAGACCGACTTTGGTCGTTGGGATGCGATACAGATCGATCATGACTACGTCGTCGCTCCAAATACTGTCTTAGGTCCGCAGGATCTTATCTCGACTCTCTGCTGATTCTTTTGAAGACGCTTCTTAATGGTCGTCCTTGTTCGCCGCTCAAGCGATCCTAGCTATTAGTGGATTTACGAGAAGGTTGTACACGATCACGGTTCGTACTTGAACTCTCCGTACCAGATTCCAGAGGCAAGTTTGCGACCTTGCCTTTCCCTTTGGAGATGCGATCTTCATGACGCTCCTGCTGAGTTCTTGGCTGTCCACGTCTTCTCGTCTCGAGGATCTGTATTTCCTTCTCAGGTAATTGAGCAGGACGTTCTTTGGGACGTTCGTGTTATGGTGAGGTCACCATCTGCCCTTCAGCAAGTCGTCGCAGGGTGTCATTGATCTGGTTAGTGACTTGCTGAAGGTTCACCAGCGTCTCCTCCATACGATCCTATATCTGGGAAAGATTTTCTGTTACAGTCATAGTAGGCTGATCCAGAGCAAGGGCTACCTGTGTAGCAGTAGTACTTTGAGGTTGGTTTTGGCTAGTTCCAGTGACTCTGGTAGTGTTTCTAGTGTTTGCCATTATTGAAAAAGTGGAATTTGACAAATTTTTCTGCCGGAATAGCCCTCCTTCTAGCGCCAATTGTTGATGGAGGTTTTATCAACAATAAATTTAGAAAAAATTAAGAGAAGTGGCTTGTGCGAATTGAGTTAATAATCAAAGCAAATAAAGAGAGAGGATTTTATAGTGGTTCAGCCCCGGAAAAGATGAGCCTACATCTACTGTTTTTTCACTATTTTATGGAGAATTACAAGCACTAAAGATTACAATGTCTCATCTGGAAATTAGAAAAACTGAAAAGCAATTGGAATACTCAAAACTTGATCTCTCTTCGGAACATTGAGTCCCCTTTATATAGGTAAAGGTAACCCTATATCCCAATGATCCTAATTGTATAAACGGATAACTATACAATCGGGTAACATAAATTAAGTAACAACATAATTGGATAACCGCTGAAAACGGGTAGCTAGTTGATCATAAATAGGAGACTTCTGTTTCTCTTTTCTTGTAGGTTTCCTGTTTGACATAGCATTTACTTGTTTCCATTTCCTTTCGGAAGAGGTCGCCCACCACCTATACAGAGAAGGTCGCACACACTTATGTAAAGGAGACTACACGGAGAAGGTCACATATAACTTGTAGAAGAGGTCGCACATAACCAATACGGAGGAGTTCGAACTTAACCCTTATGCGACCTTAGGATTTTAGACCGCACAACACCTGCAAGATTAACAATACGTCGCCACGAAATTAGTTATCTATTATTATCATAAATTCCACTAGCGATTAGTATAATTCAAGTGGTACGTAGTACGTTGCAAATACGAGTCACTTTCAGCCTTTATGAGCCTTGACTTTAATCGATCTGTATAACATTTAATAGCTAGATTCCGAAACTGCATCGAATAAAATTACATTACAAAATTTTTTCATACACCATATATATATATATATATATATGTATATATTTACTTCACAAGAGAGATCATAATCTATAAGAGGTTTATTCATTTAGGTCAGTCTCAACAGAATAGTTTATACGTACATTTATAAAAGTATTTTCCAGTAATTGAAGAACTTCTCCGATTCCATACAATATGGTTAACTTCTTAGACATTGTTAAGAAATGGTGTTTAGTACTATGTTGGCTGATTGTCTTGAGTTGTTTGGGACTGCTAACATTTGCTAAACGTCTTCATCCTGATGAAGGTTAGTACCGATCGAGTTTTTCTTAAATTATGAATATTAATGTTAAGTTAAATGTATTCTTAATTTAACTACTCTCTTTACGTTTTGCTTTTGTTACATATATATGCAATTTATTAGCTGCAAAATAACAATATAGTACTATTGTATTTTAGATATGCTAGTTGGGTCGGGAGTCCATGTGCGGCCGGATTCCAACCTAATTTTTGGGGTTAGGCTGGCCGGTCTGAGGTCTAGTTCAAGGGTCTTTGTTTTCTCATAGGTTTCTTTGAATTTTTTTGCTGTTTTTTCTTTTCATTTTTTTGGGCAGTCAAAGCAATATTGTTCTTCGTTTGTTAGGCAAAGTAAAAATCAGTAATAAGAGTCCTTTCAAAAAAGAAAAAAAAAATCAGTAATAAGAGAATTCCAAAAATTAACAAGATCAAAGTAAGAGATACCAAGAGCATTTTTGTAATAAGTTATTTTTGGAAAGATGTTACAAGATAGATTAAATAGAAAATGCTAACGTAGAACCGAAGAGGGGGGGAAGAAGGGACGCGTGCGAGAGGAGTGATTAGATGGAGAGGATGCATGGATGGGAGATTAAGATTATTGAAGGAGGAGGTTGAAATGGATAGAGAGAGAGAAGAATTAATGAAATGTAAGTGTAGAAAAAATAAGATGTACCAAAACGGTTGGTTTTATTAATAGGTTGTCCACTTTAATAATACAATAGGTGTCTTTATGTCTCTGGGTGTAAATATAGTAATTCTGTAATTAACAAAGAACCTTGATAAAATTACTATTTTTTTTTCTTTAACGAATGGCGTCAAAACTGCTTTTAAATTCATCAAATTAACAAAATCTCTCTGCACACATATTTCTAAGCAATCAACAAAATAAGTACTTAACACTCAATTCTTAAACACAATTTCAAAAAATAAAATCAGGACCAAAAATTGAACAAAATTATTGAAAACAATTTCAAACAAATATTCAATAAATAAATAAATAAGAAACGTTGACGATAAAGCACCGGAGAGGTTTGATCTCTCAACTGTGGTTAAGAGTCTACATCACATGAGTAATTAAGAATGAAGTTCTCTTTGTGTTGGATAATCCTCGTTCTCTCTCTCTCTCTCTCTCTCTCTCTCTCTCTTTTTCCATTACTTTGGCACTATCTTTTTCTTTTCTTTTTTTAAGAAATAAAAAAAATGTTCTCTTACGTTAATATATGGGTTCACGCGATTTATAATAGAGACACTTATTTGAAATTGTTTTCATGCGTTTGTTAGATATCTTAGGTTGCTAATTAGGATTCTAGCCAGGTTTTGTTTTTATTTTGATTCATCTTGGTTTTTGTTTTCTGTTTTACTTGAATCATTTCAGTACTGTGATGAATCTAGTTTTAGTTGTGTATTAATATAAATGCTACTGAACCTTCTTTTTTTAAAAAAAATGAAAAAAAAGGGGACTAAGAAAGGAAATTCACTTAAAAGAACGATTCCACGTATTCATTGATTTACTATCAACGTGTAAGTTAACTTCCAATAACTTGAATCCATAAAGAAATGAGTAGAAAAGGGAAGGACAGGAAAATAAATAAAAAACAATGAATGGAGAAGACAATGATTTTTTTTCCACGTGTAACTAATTAGTATATAAACACATGAAAGAAAAAGTCGTTCTCTTTTCTGCCCTTTTATTTTCACTACGGATTTTCTTAGTCATTGCTTCTAATTCAAGACTTTTGCTTTTGGTATTTTCTGTCATTTTTATATCTTTTATTATAATATTTGCATTCATGATGTTCTAAAATTATTTACATTTTTGACACAAGTGCTATATATTTGTAACTCACAAGTAGCATAAATGCATCCACAATCTAAATTAACCTCACAAAATAGTTTCAAAATTGTAATTTTTAGTATGGCACCCTTATCATTCTGAAAATAGATATTTCCTTAATTCAAAGGAAAAAAAAACTCTAAAAAGATAACAACTGTGATTTTGAATGAAGGGGAAAAAAAAGGTTCGAACGCAAGATTCTAATTAGAACTTAATAAAATTTAAATTACTTTGTATGTGTATATGGAGTTGAGAACTAAGGCCCTTTTTTCCTTTCAAAGAGAATTCGGGCCTTTTTCACCGACGCCATCGTCATTATCTTTTTGAATTGAGAATAAAATTCAGAATAATAATAATAATTAATTATAAATAATGAAATTATAATAATGACTGGAGGAATGATGTTTCTAGAGAAAGTTTATTGAAATTTTTTTATTATAATATAATGGGTGTAATTATTAATAAAGTTATATACACGTCCTATATTTTGGTCTTTTTCGTTTAGGATAAATATGTAATTAAAAATTCTGAAAAAAAATGTGCTTTTATGCACTTGGGGGTACAAATAAAACTCTCATTTATACACTCATATTTTAATTACAATTTTTCTTATAGATTAAATTACTAAAAAGGATATATTGACCGGAAATCTCTTAATTATTGGAATCATGTGCATTGACAATTTGCTTAATACATTTATTTTTTTTTCTTTTGTCCTTGTATTATAGTCAATTTGTGTATTTGTGGATTAGTTAAGATAACCTTAGGAGCAGAGAATTAATATATCTATTAGAAGATTTTATCTTTCAAGTCAATCTGTTATTGTAAAGATTTTTTGTATTATAATAATAGATTTGTTTAAAAGTAAAATACTAAACGGGAACTAGAAAAAAAAATTCAATGGATGGGAACAAATATTTTGAAAAAGTATGAAAGTCGTTAAACCCAAAAGTTACACTCTAATTCTATAAAATCACCAAAAAACAAAAAAACCAAGAGGATAGTCTAAAAGAATTAGAAGAAAGAAGGTCTGCTCGGGATAATAAGTGAAATTCAATACCCTTAGTTGCTATGACTTTTTGTTCTTCCATTTTCCCATTCTTCCCAAATTAAAGGGGCTGATAAATGATAAAGATAAGGGTATACACTGAGTCGCTAAATAAATGTAGGATACATCAAGTACTTCTCAACATAATAGAAGTTAAAGGATTTGATCCTACTAATATTGCCTTCGTATTCTTTGATTCTTTATTCTCCACACTCAATGATAGATTACAGTTTNGTAAATTTGTCTCGGTACTTTTAATTTTATGATCAAGTATCTTATAAATGACAAAATAATACTTTTTTTTTTGCTCCCTTAACATTAACAAGTATTCACTTTCTAGAAAAATTTTCGTATATGAAATTATATACCTTTTGGACATGTACTTTAAAAGAATTTCATTAGGCTAATGAATAAATGCAAAAACGAAATAGTTTTGGAAATATCAAAAGAAAAACAAAGAACTATTAAACGCATTTATTTAAGAAAAATGAATCCTTGTAACATGCTTTCAGACATTTTGCCATATCATTTTGAATGTTCAATAAGAACATTCTAGTTTTTGACATAGGCACCTTGGCAGTGAAGTTCATATTGTTATCTCTTATAGAAAGACTATAATCTTTCAAGTGAATATCATAGCCTTTCTCTAAGAGTTATCCCAAACTCAAGATGTTTGTTTTCATTGTGGGTACAAAATAAACATTTGAAATAAATTGATACCCCTCATTTTTTAAGCGGATAAGAATTTTACCTTTTTCTTTTACCGCTACTTTTGAATCATCACCGAAAGAAACACTCCCACTGATTGATTCATCAAGCTCTATAAACATTGATCGACGCCCACACATATGATTACTAGCACCGGTATCAAGATACCATGTGTTGTCTTGTCCTCCATTGTTGTCTTTATATGCTAGTAGCACGGTGCCATTTTCTTCCATTTTTTCTTCAACGTAATTGACTTTCTCTTCAATTCTGCTATTGGGTACTCTACACTCTCTAGCATAATGTCCAAACTTGTGACAATTGAAACATTCAACTTGAGACTTCTCAAGCCTTGAGTTCATTCGACCTCTACCACGACCTCTTGTAGAGCTTTCTCCTCTTTCGAAATTGTTAATATGATAAATGTGGTTGCTGGAATTCCAACCTCATCCACGACCTCGACTTGTACCACGTCCTTGTCCTCGGGCTTGTCCTCTACCACGACCACGTTGACTTCTTTCACTACATTGGCTATCTTCTTTCCCTGTAAGTTGTGTCTTGAGAAGCTGCTCCTTCAAATTTGGCTTCTTCTTTTTCTTTTCCTCGTGAGCTTGTAAAGAACCCAAGAGTTGTTCTATTATCATGGCTCCCAATCTTTAGTTTCTTCGATGACAGTAATAATATTCTCGAACTTTGGGTCTAACGATCGAAGAATCTTTTCCATAATCGTAACATTTTCAAGTTTCTCACCATTTCTCTTCATTTGATTAGAAATGGTTAGAACTCTGGAAAAGTAGTCAGAAACTGACTCAGTCTCTGTCATATGTAATAAATCAAACTCTCCTCTTAGAGTTTGAAGGCGGACCTTTTTGACCTTTTCTTCTCCCTTGTATGAAATTTGAAGTTTCTCCCATGCTTCCTTAGCGGAGGTTGCACTTGAGATTTTCTCAAACCCGTCGTCATCTAAGGCTTGGTAGATGAGGAAGAGAG
>JXTB01000381.1:72004-86592 GCA_002914805.1 Parasponia andersonii
GTAAATTTGTCTCGGTACTTTTAATTTTATGATCAAGTATCTTATAAATGACAAAATAATACTTTTTTTTTTGCTCCCTTAACATTAACAAGTATCTTATTCACTTTCTAGAAAAATTTTTGTATATGAAATTATATACCTTTTGGACATGTACTTTAAAAGTATTTCATGAGGCTAATGAATAAATGCAAAAACGAAATAGTTTTGGAAATATCAAAAGAAAAACAAAGAACTATTAAACGCATTTATTTAAGAAAAATAATTAGACTTTTACCCATTAACCGGTTTCTATATGTTAGTGTTAACGGGAAAAAGAAGGAAGAATTTTGCCACTCCAAAATAACTAATCAATCTAGGAGAAAATTTAGAAAGTAAGACACATTTTTCATAAATTTTGCAGCAAGGACACTCCAGCAAATGGCTGTGACAATGGGGGCTGAAGGTTGGAAATTAGACGACCCTTGCCAATCCTATTCCCCCGGCCCCAATATCTCCTGTGATTACTGCATTGGCGCTGACTGTCACATCAAAGAGTTGTACGTGAGCTTTGTTTGGTAGCTAAGAAAGTTGTCAAGAAAAATAGAAACATTACAGCTCTAGTTATAGTACCAAACATTTTTCTTTTGCTTGACAGACGTCTCAAGGATCTCCATCTCACTGGCACGCTTCCTCCTGAACTTGTTCAACTTACTTACCTCGTAAAAGTGTAAGTCCATTTAATTTCCTACGTATGCATGTGTATATATATATATATATATGTATATATTATCCTTTTTGGTCGCCCTCATTTTGTTTGTTAATTTGCCCCTCGAACTAGTTCTTCCTAATAAGAAAATTGCTGACACATTTTTATTTGTGTTGGTGGAAATGACTTATTGGGTGAGCTGAGCCTAAGCTCTTTTGGATATTTTTCACATATTATTTTGGGATTCGCAGTGACTTCACTCGTAACTTTCTTCACGGGCCACTTCCAACAATATGGAGTACGATGAAGCACTTGGAGTTCATGTAAGCATGAATTAAGCGGGGAAAAAAAATCAATGGCTTAATTCGGTGCTTCTTTTCTGTTCTTCCCAGCTTTCCTTTTCAGTTTCCAGAGCTGACCCTCAAATCCTTGTGCAGTTCTCTCACTGCCAACCGCTTATCCGGGATGATTCCTAAAGAGTGGGGAAATTTTCCAAGTCTTAATTACTTGTATGTATAGTTTTACTCCAATGTTTTGAAAAAAGAGAGATTATTTTTTAATTTTTTTTTGGTATGGTTTATTTTAATTTCATAACGTTCTTGTTTTAGCATAATGCCTTTGAGTTCTATTTTGTACTAGGCATGTTTAATATTTGGGTTTGTTTCTCGCTCATTGCTGCATATTGGTTGAAAACCAACGAAATATTGCAGAAGCTTTGAAGCCAACAATTTTTCTGGTAGTGTTCCTAAGGAGATCGGGTATCTGGTCAACCTAACTCACCTGTAGGTCATTCCTTCTATAGTTTGTTTCTAATTTTTACTTGGATTTCGCATTTATAGCTTCTCTGTTTTCCATGCTATGAAATTTTGATAAATTTCAGGTTCTTTTCCTCCAATAAATTTGTGGGAAGGTTGCCGGATACACTCGTAAACCTGAAGAATTTGCGGGACCTGTAAATTTCTGATCTTTGTTTTCTTCTTCCTATTGTTTTTTCTTTCTTTCTTTTTTTTTTTTTCTCCGCTGATTTCCTCTTTTGATATGTTTACATCTTTACGTATTTTAAGGTGGTGATAATTTAAGATGCATAAAATAGCATATACCTTTCCCTTTGTCATGTGCAGAAGGCTAAGTGATAATAACTTCGAAGGCCCTATACCAGAATTCATTGGGAAGTTCACTCTACTCACGAGACTGTAATATTCTTTCTCTATATGTCGTTCAATTTCATTGTAAAGAGAAATATGTAGAGGGAATTATGAATTTTCACTTGTTTTTTTTTTATGTCTATATGCATGTATATATATGTATATGTCTTTATATATTGCTGTAATGAAGGGAACTGTATGCAACTGGATTGAAAGGACCTATCCCTGCTGCCATTTTTCATGATTTAGAGAACTTGCTTGACCTGTGAGCAAACGAAACTTGTTAAATTTATTTTACTGACACGTGCGTAGCAGCTTTATAAAATTTGGTATTGAACTAATTAATTGTTTTCAACTCATCTTTTATAGGAGGATCACTGATATTGCAGGAGAAAAGTCCGACATTCCTACTTTACGCAGCGACAAATCGGGGATCAATTTGTATGAAACATGCTTCTTTTTTGATGTTTTTATTGATACAGAATTATATGTTATGCAGAGTATTTGATTGAGGTCACCTGAAAACTGTTGCCAGGGTCTTGAGAAACGTGAATTTATCTGGAACAATCCTAGCTTCAGTCTGGGATATGATTCCTCAGATGGACATGTTGTAAGTTTTCTAAACTTCTTTTATTTGACTGCTTGATATGGTAAAATTATGTTGGGAACTTTTTGGAGGTCTATTCAGTTAAAGCGGTTAGATTATGCCTTTATTGCCCCTTCAATGTACAAGTTTAATAATATATAGGGCCTGATTAGTGACAATTATCATTTATTCATTTTATTTAAAGAAAGAGAACGAAAAGCAGAGACTTTCTCAGCATGATGCTTAAGAAAATCTCCATGATGTTCTTCAATTTTAAAAATGAAAAAGAAATACTGTTACTAAGCAAGCCAACTTACCAAGATCAACTGATCTCATATTATACTAATTATTGTTTGTTTTTTCACGCTTTATGATGTTTTTCTTTATAGTTTTGATAAAAAATTGTGTTGGAAGTGCCAAATATTAAAAAAAGTGCTAGCATAACACATTCATGATGACCAATATGATAGTAATCAATGCTGCATGGGACTCTCTTCTTAGCAGGAGGGTCTGTAACGTACTTGATAATCCATCAAAATTATGAAAATTGCTGATAGGAATGAGATAAGGTCAAATATCTATTTCACCGCACCAACTAGTGATGCTTCTTAAAGCGTTTCTTCTATTCGTTTGGCTTAGCAAAGCATTTGAGTAACTTCATGCAACATTATAATCCTATTGTACATGTCTTTTTGGAAATTTCTCTCAGAGACCTGAGCTTTAATAACTTGGAAGGAGAAGTGAATTATAAACCTAACACAGCAAAACATGTGTAAGCTTAATCAAGTTTTGACATTGCAAAGTTTTTCATGAGATTGTTGCTTTAAAATTTCTGTTGGCTGTTAGGTGTTGCTGAACAAATTTGCTTATTATCAGATTTTTGGCGGGCAACAAGCTCAATGGAACTGTGCCCGAGTCATTTCTCCTCAATTCTAAGGGTCACAATATGTATGTTCCTAAAGTTTGATGTACTTTCTTTCTTCCTTTTGTTTAAGGAACTTGATCATGGACTGTGTGTGTTTATTTACATATTGATCCTTTAACTAAAATATAACTTTCTAGTCTTTTTTTCTTTTTTTTTTTTTTTTTAAGTTTTTCTTTTTCTGGAAAATAATAACCTTTTAGTTAATGATGCACTGTTTCTTAACACATTGGATAGGAAAGGTGGAATATTCTGTTTAAGTAATCTTGGTGGAAGAATTAGATTTTGTGGCATCACACCTACTTTTTTCTTTCGGACTTCAAGATAATAATTATGGTTAACTTAAAAAAAAAAACCCCCGATTATGGCCTTTTTGCAGTTTTATTCATATCTTTGGCTTGTGCAAAAATATATCCTCACATTTATAACCTCTACAAATGTCTACCTTTTATGTACAAATTAGATGATTTATATTTGTTGTGTTAAGTTATTTTAAAGGGTTAATGGCACAAATGTTCCCTAAACTATCTAACTCGTGGAAATTTGGTCTTCAAAGTTCTAATTGTGTCAATAAAGCTCCTCTTTGCGATTTGAAGTAATTTAGTCCCTGCATTATCTAAATTGTAACCTTCTATTACACGTGAAGAGCATATTGTACTATCTGAAACAAACGTGTGAAAATCTGTGTTTATTTTGCAGTGATCTATCTTACAATAACTTTACTTGGCCAGCTGCAACCTGTAAGGGGCATAGGTGAGGATAAGCTTTTAATATTGCTATTGCTCATTTTTTATTTTTGTATATGACCTGGCATTTTCTTCTTCAAATCTTTCAGCCTTCAAAAGCTAAACACATATCAGAGTTCCTCCTTCAAGAACAAGTGAGATTATTATTCTTGTTGATCATTGTTATGATTTGTGCTCTCCGTATGCACTCTACACGTCGATATTTCATGTTATAATGCTAATACATTCCAGTCCTCATTTCAAACAGACTTCTTCCTTGCTTGGACAACTTCAATTGTCAACAATGTATGTTTTCTGTCATTTATCTTCTTCAGAAACAAAGATATTCAAGGTTCATCATCATTTTGATGGTATTTGGATTTTTTTTTAATTGATTATATATAATTACGACTATCATTTATGCTTGAAGATATACCTATTCGAAATAGCTTAAAGTTCTGTTATAAAAATAGGATTATAATTTAGCCTCTTTGTAGTGTAGTTGTAAACTTGTGATAAAGGCTTAGTTATAGGAAGGCCCTGAATTCATTCAGAAATCGTTATGGGCCGTAGTTTAGTACACAACAACTTCAAGCAGCTTGCACTTCCACTTCTTTAACAGCTTCCCTAGATCTCCCAAAAGAATAATAAGTTTGTGATTAATGGCCTTGATATACGCAAATATGCTCCTTTCCATTCAAACCAGCTCATGATGTACTTAATTTGCAAACAAAAGCGACAGTAATCACTAATCAGTAAGTTTTCGATTTTTACATGTATCATATGGTTTTTGACAGGTTTTGAGAGGCTTCTATATATTCAAGGGAGTTCTTTAATCTTATTTTGTGATTCCTTTTTATATGAAAATTATGATTGGAACTTATTCTAGTATGGGATAATCACAATTTTATCCACTCTGTTTTGGGTTTATCTTTGGTTTTATCCTATAGTTTTAGGAATAACAAATTGATTGTTACAAGTCTGTCAGGAGTAAAGAACAAATTTATCCTTTCTGAAATGTTTTTATGGGGAGAGTTTTCTCCCAATTGATCATCAGAAAAAAAAAAAAGTAATATTGATACCATTACTAATCTAATGCTATATATTTGTCATTTTTGAAAACTCAGAGTCAAACAAAGGATAAAATGAAACATAAGATTAAAGCTGTAGTTTTCGCAAATATTAAATTCTACAAAACGTGTGATGATAAAAACGTTAACTGAACAGAAAAATACATATGATATGTACCGGGAGGTTGCAACTCTTCTTATGTGGCATTAGTAGCCATTGAACTTAATGTTGACTCAACCCACATGATTCTGGGTTTCAGGGTCAAATTTATGGTTAACTTCATTGTTATACAAGGGAAAGAAAGTAATTTTAAGTTAACAAAGGGCGTAATCTTCTCATTTATTTCACAGACCGTCGCTCATCACTTCATATAAATTGCGGTGGACCGAATGTACTTGTAACAAATGCCAATGGGAGTCTTTTTTATGAAGGTGATGAGCAATATGATGGATATGGTTCTGCAATGAGTACTACTGTTGGACCATACTGGGGATTTAGCAGCACAGGAGACTTTATGAACGATGATGATAAAATAAAGAGCTATATCATAAGAGACGATGAAGGGTTTGGGGATACAGAACGTTTATACAGTACAGCACGTAAATCTCCCTTGTCTCTAACTTACTTTGGTTGTCTAGAAAATGGAACATACACAGTGAAACTGCACTTCTCAGAGATCGAATTCAGAGAATATATTGGTCTTGGGAGACGCATATTTGATATTTACATTCAGGTAACTGATTATCCTCCAGAAGTACTGAATTGGTAGTTATTTAAAAAATTCTGAAAGACAGGAAAATGGAAGGAATTTTGCTATTTTGATTGTAATCTATGAACTGAAACACTTTTTTTTTTTTTTTTTTTTTTCCAGGGAAAGAAAATGTCCAAGGATTTCAATATAGAAGAGGAAGCCAACAGAACTGGTAATAAAGTTGTTGTCCAACACTACTTTAATGTGAGTGTGACAGATAATACCCTGGATATCCGATTCTATTGGGCTGGAAAAGGCACTACTTGTATCCCTAACAGGGGATATTATGGTATTCTCATATCTGCTATTTCTGTCTGTCAAAGTAAGTTGTTTAAGTTTACAAAGCATTTTAACTACTGCTAGTTGATAGTTTCATAATTACGTTATTGATTTGATAAATTTCATTTACTTCAATGCATTATAAACACAATGAAAGCAAACAAAAACAAGCTTTGTCAACCTATCAGTATAGCAAATAAGTAGTTATCAAAGTATCTTAGCAGTAAACCAATGGAAAGGTTGTCATAAAAATAACCATTTCGAAAAAAGAACGAAAAAAAAATCCCCTTTGTTTTTTATATTCACATCTCCAGGATAGGAAATTTTAGGTCGTTTCACTTGTTTTAGTGATGTCATCAATTGAAGATGCTTTTGTTTTTCATATTTCAGGTTCCAAATCTTATTGTGAAGGTGAGGAATGTTATATTGTATGGCTTTAGCTTATTTATGTTTTAATAATCCTTTTTGTTGTTCAGTTTCCTTTTGGATATATAACCCATTTGCAGAATCTAAAAAACAAAGTAGAATACCTATTGTGGCTGGTGTATCCACTTCAATTTTATGCTTAATCTTCCTAATAATTGGTGTCATCACTTGGAGAAGATGTCACAGGGACACATATATAAGGAAAAGATCAGGTTTGTGGTAAATCGATTTTGTGCATGAAGTTTCACCTAGTTTATGCTCAGCTGCAGAAAAAGTTTATGATCACTTATCAAATAATTTCCTTTCATAATATTTATACTGCTGATTCCTCCAATTTGTGGGCAGACCTTACAGGCTTAGAGCTGCTAGCAGGTTCCTTTACTTTGAGACAACTAAGACTAGCCACTGGAGATTTTAGTTCTGAAAACAAGATCGGAGAAGGTGGTTTTGGAAGTGTTTACAAGGTATAATGCATGCCAGTTATGTTTTATATAAATTCGAATGTATATGTGCTGTTTCTGATTGCCCGTTGAGCTTATTGTGGATTTTAATGTCAATATCAAGATATACATTTGAACAGATATAGTGATTCCAATGCAGGGTCAGTTATCAGATGGTACAGTAATTGCAGTGAAGCAACTGTCTTCTAAATCAAGGCAAGGAAATCGTGAATTTGTGACTGAGATAGGCATGATATCTGGTTTGCAACATCCAAATCTAGTGAAACTGTATGGATGTTGTATAGAAGGAGATCAGTTACTACTGGTATATGAGTACATGGAAAATAATAGTCTTGGCAATGTGCTGTTTGGTAAATGCTGTTATAATCCGCTTCTCTAAGAGAATAAACTTTGTTGGGTTTGTATAAGCAATTCTCTTTCGATGAACTTACTTTGATTCTGTCATCTAACTGTCTAGGAATGAGTGGTCCAAAATTGGATTGGGCAACGAGGTTCAACATATGTGTTGGAATAGCCAAAGGTCTTTTCTTTCTTCATGAAGGGTCATCTCTCAAGATTGTTCATAGAGACATCAAGGCCACAAATGTGTTGCTTGACAGGGATCTCAATGCTAAGATATCAGATTTTGGATTGGCTAAGCTTCATCAAGACGATGAGAGCCACATTAGCACTCGAATTGCAGGAACTATGTGAGTAATTTCACAATTTTGAGACCTTAATGCACAATGAGCCAAAAACAAACAACCTCAGTGAATTTTTTAAGCTAACACTTAAAATGCACTACTTTTGTTGTTGTCATCGTTTTGACAGAGGATATATGGCTCCAGAGTATGCACTATGGGGTTATTTGACTGAAAAAGCAGATGTTTATAGCTTTGGTGTAGTTACTTTGGAGATTGTTAGTGGGAAGAGCAATACAAACTACAGACCTGAGAATGAATGTGTTTGCCTTCTTGATTATGTAACAAGAATGTTCATTTTGCGGTTCTTTTTTATATGTAAAACTTGAAATTTTGCTAGGTCTTGATTAGTTTATTCCTTTACAGGCTTTTGTTTTGCAACGGAAAGGAGAACTGTCAGAGATAATGGATCCAAATTTGGAGAACAAATTCAACAAAGAAGAGGCTGAAACTGTACTCAAAGTGGCTCTTTTATGCACCAATGCATCTTCGGTGCTTAGGCCAACAATGTCAGAAGTAGTTAGCATGCTAGAAGGACAAACGCAGATTCAGGAAGTGGTGTCCGATCCTGGTATTTATGGGGATGATTTGGCAAATGATTTGAGATTTAAACCCCTCAAAGCCTACTATCAACAACTGCAGAACAAGAGTGCTACTGAAACCAAGGATTCTAATTCTTTGAATACAAAATTTACCGAACCATCAACAAGTACTTCTGCCCAGGATCTCTACAAGAACAATCCTGAATCGTTAACCATTTCTGCTCATGATCTATATGAGAACAATCCCGAGTGCTTTGACACAAGTGATTTTTCTTCTTTGGTATCGCGTCGTAGTTCTTCAACTTGATATTAGTCTTTGCATAATAACATCATTTGAACTCTGCCAATTTCTTGTTTGCATTGATTGATATCTTCATGTAAACAATGTCTAATAGTGAGTAACATTAAGGTAAATTATTGAGTGTAAACATACTAAGGACATGGGTTGTTTCTCATTAGACACAGCTAGCTCGTATCTTTGCTCAATTCAATACTCAATGGTCCAATCAATACGTCGATGGACATTCACGGTTCTGTTAGTCAGAGCGTACCAATAAATTGTATTAAACCTAGTCAGTGGTGATATATGTCGAATTTGGTTACACGTGGATAGCCAAAACATGCAAGTTTTACTTTACACAAAGGGTTACGTAAATATAGGTATATATATCTTGAACTGTGATATTTCTGCAGTTTTGACCCAAATTTTTAGCTTGTGTAAAATATTCTCAAATGTCTACCCTCCGAGCTATGAATCTTTGCTAGAACAATGCTATTGTTAGTTATGTATATTTTCCAAAAATTTTCCATTGAAATGAATGACCTTCCCCCCCCCACCCCCCCCCCCCCCAAAAAGATTTAGCTTGACAAATGATTTCGGTAAAGGGTTTTAAATGTTTTATTTTTGGTTTATTTGTCTTACAGTAATTTTAATTGAAGTTAAGTATTAGTTAGTAACAAGAAAATGTTAACTTCAAATCAGATACATTGCTTAATCAAGGGAAAATTGGTCATACTACAAAAACAAACTACAATTTAACGGCAATATTTTGAAGGTCTCCATGGCAAGACCAATAAGGGCGGTTGTCACGTTCCTCGTATAATTAAAAAGTCTATAATAACATGATTGTATCACTTTTACATGATTGTATCACTTTTATTATTAGGATCAAGTGTGTACGTATCGTTATTTTGTATTATTTGGAATTTAAATTATTATAATTATTAATTTATATTCTCTAAGTTATTTTAGAGCGAAGTGTTCAAGATACACTCGTTGGTACAAATTTGAATTGTCTTTGGTCAATTTTGATTACATTTTAGATTTGTTGATTTCCACCTATAATTGTTACTAGATTTGACTTCTACTTGATTAATATTACCTAAATATTCTTTTAGCTTAATTTTCCTTTTCAGTGCAAAAAAAAAAAAAAAAAAAAAAGAGAAAAGAAAAGAAAAGAAAGAAATTAATTGAAAGCATGTGATCTTGATAGAGATAAATTTTCTTTATAGTACGTTACACTAATATTTTATTTTGTTTGTTGTGTACAAGTCCGACAAGTAATTATTTATAATATTATTTTATTAATCTATGAGGATATGTACATATAATTGTATCTATATATATGTTGATTTTTTTTTTTAAAAAAAAAAAAGAGAAAAAGAGCAACCGACTTTAGCTTGTCGGCAAAGTCTAGAGACTTGGTATATATTACTATTTGTGTTCTCGTATGAATCCATTTTATCATGATACCCATATTTGAAGAATATATAAATATTTAAAGTTTATCCCACCAAGTTGTTTGAGTGAAAAAGTTTAAGCAAGTTATTATATCTCTTGTAGTAAAACGTGCTGGGAGGTTGTAGTTTTATCTATTACTTTTTTTTAGTATATTTCTTCTTTATTATAAATGCTAACTTTTCTCTTGAATTTATATATTAGTAGTATTTATTTAATTAAGTGATTTATGCGTTTATATGTGAGAAGTATATTATATTTTATGTATATCTTAATGGTCTTTTTTAATATGAATACTGAGGTTCAAATTATTATGGTATTTTCTTAATGAACAAATTTCTACATACATATATTTATGTATTTTGATAATTAAAGAATAGGTTTATTATCCTCTAATTTCTATACGTGTTTTAAGGTTGTAGAGCCAATGTTTATTTTCATTAGAAACCTGGGAAAATATACGTTTAATGATTTTATTGTCAGATATTTGTTATGTCCTGGTTATGCATACTTATATATATATATATATATATATATATAGTGTACAAAGGACTCTACTTGGTTGATTAAACATCAATGTCTAATATCTTAGGAACCAGCCTATATATTTTTCTTCCTTTTGTTAATTGATATACCACACATAAGCAAATTAGTTGATTTTCATTTGCTGATTATATAATTTCATTTACTTCTTTGGTATAATTTGCTTTGGCTAAATTGGGAACAACTTTACCATTACGTTGTATTTACTTTTTACCACCATGAAATCATATTAAATTAGCTTAATTTTTGGGTAGAATATCAAACGCCTATTTATATGGTTTAGTATGTTTAATGGAAAAGTAAATATGTTATGGGTAACGATATTAGGAGGATACATCAACTGTACCTGAGCAGAGCATTTCTCAACTAAAGTACTCAATTGCAGCACGAGAATTATGTGTTATATGACTGTTTATGTTTCTATGCTTTGCATTCATTATGGTTATGAGCATCACCATTAACATTTTGATTTTACCATATATGTCTGGCGTTTTTAGTATAGTATTATTGTGCAAAGCTATGTTTATCATAGAAAAGTTGAGACCAGATAATTTTCAGAAGGTTTTGTGTCACTGTTACAGGGAAGCAGGATACAAGTTTATAATTTCAGAGTGGCAGCCCCAGGAGAGGGGTAAGTTTGATGAGATTAGTTAGAAGGTTCGCCACAGTATTCCTCCTCCAAAGTATATAATAGATTATAACACAGTCTCAGGTCACCTTATCTCTTGAGCTCAATGGAGTAAGGATGGAATAAGGTTAGTAACGAGCCTTACTATGGTGAGAGTCAGCTGGAAGAGAGCCCATAGGATAATATCATTTTAGGAAGCCCTATAGACGTAGTGCTGAACCGGACAATGTGCCCAAAATAAGGAGGGGCCCAAAGGAAAATACTTATAACAAAAAGTTTAAGAAAGCATGATCATGCATTTAGTATATGTCATTGAGAGACATTTTATGCATTACTTTATTTACTGAGATGTAGCTCATAGTAGTCTTGTGTTGTAGGTAATAAATGAGATTCAATAGTTGAATTTTTAATCGGACCGTTAGATTGTATTTTTAATGTCATTTTTTGAATATACTCGTGAAATGATGAAGTTTGATATATATATATATTGAGTATGTTTGATGACTGACATGAAAAATAAGATCGGATGGCTCGTTTTGCATATCACAAGTTGGGTTTCGGCCTGAACCTAAATTAGTCTAATTATTTATCTAACTTAGCTATTTTGGGCAATAGGAATTCAATGGAGAGGTCCATTTGTTGATCGGAAGCTCGATCGAGAGCGATCAAGGGTTTAGGATTGGTTCCAAACCTTCCAAATGATCGTCCAACAACACTCCGAGATTCCAATAGCTTGGTATTATTGTTCTAGTGAGGTAAGGATTCAGTTACCTCTGTTTTATATAGGTTTTGAATAAAACTTACTTTATGATACACATGATGAAAAACATAATTTTAGAATTGCTTTGGATATATGTGATGGAATTGGATTATATGATATATACTGTATTGCTCTGAAACTTTTTTGAGTGCAGGCTATTTTTGGATATATTAAAATAGGATCGTTATGTTGCCCAATTTTCTAGAAACTTTAATTAACCATTTTATTAAAATCCAGAGCATCATTTGAACTATTGTATGGTGATTTCTACACATAAGTACTAGGTTAGCATCAAGGGATTTACATTGTGGCGCTACAGGCGCTACAGCCTCACTGACGGTGCAAAGTCTCTAAACCTGCGTAGGGTTTTTCTTCTGATTACCTCCCCATTTTAGCAAGCATAGACGAGCCGGTTGCCCCTCCAGGTTGCCAGATGTAGGCAATTCGATTCCCCCATCTAGGTTGGCAGGTAGAGGCAAGGTGTTCACCCCTCCAAGTTTGGTAGATGACACATGGGTGTCCCCTCTAGGTATGAGATAGTGAACTCATTGGTATGGGTGGATTTGTGTCATATGTTTATGGACTGATTGATTTTGGATATCACACTTTCATATATATATATATATGTATGTATATGTACGGACTATCAACTTCGGAAATTGTTATATATATGTAAATATATGGTTTTGCAAAGGTATGTTGGATTAAACTAACCATACAAGGACTCTCCATCACTAAGGGTTTTCAAATGGGGTAATAGTTTTTCTACTCAGCTATTGTGCTTGCGCTCCTACTTTCTTCCCTTTTAGGTGATTGTTCATTCAAGATAGTTGTCTCGATGGCTATGTAAGTCACTTGGCTTACGCTTGTAGTCCTATTCCTTTGCCTCTATCGGTCCCTATACTTTGTCCTACTCTTTCTTCATGTCTAATTATTTAACCAAGTTTATTGCACCTGTTAAGTGAATAAATGATGATGTCTTTACTACTATTTAAGGATTTGGTGTATAAATGGGATACTATGGTTCCTAAGAAGCATATTTTTAAAATTTTAAGTACTTGGAATTATGACTAACTCTATAAATTAATTTTTGGATATTCAGACTCAAGATTTGTTAAATCCATTTATTAAACACTAAAATTTTATTAAACAAAGTTTTTAAACAACTTAACTATGTTTTCTTGAACCTTAATTCGCGTTTCATCCTTAATAAACTAAAGTAAAGGGAGACCCTTTTCTTTACAAAATTTCTAATAATTTGAGGACTAGAATGTAAAATCCAAGTACTTGATTATCTCTGACTTTTACAAATTCTTTCTTCTTTATTTTTAGTGTGATGATATCAGAGCAAGGCTTCAGATTTATCTAGGATCATGCTTGTGATGATTTTTAGTATTTAAAAATGTTTTGGAAATAGTTTTGACAAATATCTTATACGTCACCTAGGAACTGTCATTCCAAGTCCTCCATTGAACCTCTACAAAGTGAAATTATAATGTACTTGGGATGCTGATTTCCCAGAAATTTTAGTCTCAGAAGTGTCGGGGTGATATGAGACTATTGAATTCTACTCTAAATGAAAGCCCTCACTTCAAATGGACATTTGTTCTTGTATTCTTCTATCCATTCAGGTTATAAAATATATGAACCTCATAAGTTCTATGATAGTAATCCGGTATCTTGCATCTTGACTGTTGTGTTTTGACTTTCTAGAGGCTTATCTATGTGTTATCCCTCAGGCTATGATTTTGCTTTTGTTTGTATTACTATTTGATTACGGTTGTATTTCCTTGCATGTTATTTGCTTGTGATATATCAGTTTTCTTGCTTGGTAATTTTTTTCAGAATTTGATTATATTTATTTACTTGTTCATAAGCGAAATTTTTGGAAAAGAATAAATTTAATTCGTTGAAAATTTGGTTTTATTGATTTGGGTTTTATTGGTATTGACTTTCCTCTAGTTTTATTAGAACTGATTTTTTGTGAGTTCCTTTGACTATTAGGTATTTGGTAATTTGTTTCCATGTGCCTATATTATGCATTAATGATACAACTTTCATGGTATATTGTCTATCTATTGGGTTTGGTTTAAACGCGATATTTCATTTTTCTAACTTCACTAAGTTTTGTTCGTGATTCTTTGTACGGGGGTTCTTGAATCATTAAGAATTTGGTCAGATTTAAAATCGATTATTTGGTTTTGGAACTTTTGGAAATTCCTTATTGATAATTAAAGTTTTGAATGATATAACCCTTACATTTGACCAACTTAGCGAGTTTACTTTTAAAGAATATGATGTGTCAAAATTTATATGCCACCTTGAGGCTAAGGTTTTTGAGACCACCAATATTGTGAAATATGAATATTTGCTCCTCCTAAATATAGTTATATTAGTAGTAAGATTTTATTTTACACTTGGTAGTGTTGATTTGGGAAAGTCTCTTTGACCAATGTACTTTGTTTCTATAAATATATATACATAAATCAAACTTTCCAAGTATCTTTTCTAATTTTGGACTTATTAGATTACTAAATATTCTCCAACCACTACTTAATACTTGATTTGAAATCCAATGAATACTTTTGTAAATTGATTGACTGTGATGCCCAAGATTCTCACATGCATACTAAGCCAATAATGAAC
>JXTB01000381.1:86881-142040 GCA_002914805.1 Parasponia andersonii
GACTCAGTTATAGCATTTTATTTACTGGCTTTAGGTAAGCACGAGGTGACATTCACGACACTACTTTGTGTTTTATTGCACTAAGCTAGCTTAGATTTAGCTTAAGCGCATAATGTCATTTTTGTGCATTCTAATTATTAAGTACTAGTAATATGTTTGAATTATTAGTTGGATTATAATTGACTTATTTTTATGTTTAGTAATTGGTTATGGGATTAGGTTCCACCAGATTACATTAAAATCTATCACATGGAATCGTAAGTCAAAGTATGAGTAGTTTTTACTTTCTAAGCTAGGATTCATCAATTTTGTCTATACTTGGATGTATGGGAGTGACCAACAACGTGGTGACTATACTAAGGATTTTTTGGAGCTGGACACATAGAATGTAATGTAAAAAAAATACCCAAAATACCCCTAAAAAATTAAGTAATGCCATTTCTTAGTCATTAAGTGTAACTTTTAGACCAAATTTGGTCATTTTCTTTCTTTTTCTCTGTAGCCACGACTTAAAACTCTCAAGAACCTTTCTAGACATCTCTCAACTCCTCTCAACCATTTCTAAGAGTTTCTAAGTGGTAGAACGCAAATTGGAGCTTAAGAAAGCAAGATAGGTCCAAACTAGTCAAGGTAGTTCTCCAAACTAATTTCAATTCACCACTTGCTCTCACTTAAATAATGGCTCTTATAGGTTCTCTTGAGTCCTAAAATCAGTTACAAAGCCTTGGTAATCAATTTGGTGGAGGTAGAAGGCAAGAGAATCTGTAAAAGCTTAAGCTAATCAAGGTGAGCTCTATGTAGGATTTCGAATGTGTAGTTAATTTCTTTTGTTTCAGCTCTTAAACCAAAGTTATTATTTGATAAATAATGGTTCTAGGAATGTATATATAGCTGAAAGTATATAATTTAACTGGAGAAATAAAATTAGACCTAAAGCTCCAAAATTTACTATTTGTAGATTCAAGCGTTTTTATTGTTGGAATAAGTTGTCTAAACTTATAATCTGATTTCTTTACTTGGAATGTGTAAGACAATGATATTTTTATATATATTACATCTATTTACTTGCTGGTTGTGATTATATACAAGTACAAAAGTTATTTTAGACTTTGCTTAAACCGAAAAAAAGTTCAAATGCATTTATGTCATTCTCAGTAATGTTCTTTGAGGTGTATATATAGGAATTTGCTTGTAAAATATTACTACACATTTAAAACCATGATTTTAATCATGTGGGAATGTGCTAAAACTAGGGGAGGTACTGTCCAAATAATTTTAATATGAAATAGCACCATTTAGAGGCAAATGGATAAGTTTTTACAAAATTATGTGTCATTTTGGATCATTCTGTGCTATTGAACTAGCATTCATATTTTAATACTTTTGAACAGCTTTTTAATGCTAGTTATTAACTGCTAAGTACTTTAAGTAGTTTGTATGCTTTTGAGTCATTTTAAAATCTAGTTTCCTAATTTGATGAAAGTTCTGAAATTGGCCTTGTTCAAGTATCTTGATGTAATCTTTTAGTAAAATCCACATATTGAATAAAATAAATTCATACGAGGTGATTGGCACACCCGTCTCTCAAGGACCCTTTCCACTATCAATTTCTATTCAGGACACGAGGTAAGTAAAGACTTATAAGTGCGTCACAAAAACTACATGGAAGATGTCATTATGTGAAACTTACTTATCCTTGAAAGTTATAAAATCACATGTGCATAGCACGTCAAATATGTAAACTATGAATTTCATTACAGAGTATTTGAAAGTAAGTACCATTTTACTAATTTTATAAGGTAACTTTTAATTGATATTGCTAGTTTATCGGAGTTGGGTAGGTAAGTCTGTTGATGTAGACTCTCCCGTTAAAGCGGAACTTACAGATCTTATAATGTGTCCTATTGAAGCGGGACAATATTAATGCGGTGTGAGATGCCCCTTTGATGAGGTAAGGAGTTTTCAATAAATCTCACATGATGGTCACACCTTATTTTTTTACTCTTAGCTAGAGTTTCTGCACAATCTTATCATGGCCTATAGACTTACGGGACTAGCAATGTGCTAAGGGGCCCAACTATGAATATATTTTTAAAGAAAATGCATGGACTCAAATGTTTAAGAAAGAAAAGTGTACAATGGGAACTTTGTGATTCTTTAGTTGAGAAATTTTTGGACTGTTGAGAATTTGATTTGACTTAAAGCTGGGGTATGTAATTCTGGGTACTTTTGAAAGTTTCAAATTGACGACTGAACGTTGTATGACTCTACACGTGAACGGTATAGGCTTGAGTTATTGAATTAAAGTTTGGTCACCTAAGTTACCTTTGGTATGACTTAAGGCGATGTTTATCCAAGTTTTTTGGCACTCATATGTGTGATTTTGAATTGGTCTCCCAAGTGTTGGAAACTGTTAGGGAAAAAATCTCCCCAGTAGACACGCAAAATTGTGAAAGCACTACATAAAGTAAAATAAGAAAACATACAATTTATGTGGTTCATCAATTTGGTTATGTCCACCAGACTACTGTAGATCTTTCAATATAAGGAGAAAATTTACAAAGTATTTATAACACTTACAACTCACAATCCAAAACCTGAATACACCCAAGAGAGATTATATTCTCTAACTCACAAAATAAAATATCTTTATTTTACTCTCACTTTATGTGGTGTATTTACACTACTTTTGGGATATTTTTCTTTGATCCTAAACTCTTTATTTTTTTTCTTTGCTGAGATATATCTAAAGCTAAAGATAGGTTTTATTGACAGAGCCAAAGCTTCTTATATGTTGTTGTTATATAGCCCATGAAAATTCACTTTCCCATCACCATTCTCTTTTCTTCTTTCGTGGGCTTTTCTTGTCCTATTTTCTTTTTCTTCATCGTTAGGCTCTCCTTGTACTTTTCATTTTTTGTTTTGCTCCAACAATCCTTGACTAATACATTGAATTTTGGTAAAAGAAAAAAAATCTGTGGCCCACAGATTTGACTAACAATTCTCCCAATTGAAGACTAATTTCAATCCATCTTCACACTGATCAATATAAGTCTATGTCTCCTTTTCATGCTTGCAGTCCAACTGAAGCTGAACACATCTTCAATTTGTCAATGGTCATCATCTTTATTAATATATCTGTATGATTCTTACTTCCCAGAATTTTGTCAGGCACTAAGACTCCATCTTCCAAAGCATCTAATGAAGTGATACCGTACTTGTATATGTTTCGTTCTTCCATGAAAAACGGGATGCCTCGCCAAGTAAATTGCACTTTGGCTATCATAATGCAACACACTCATCTCTTGCTCTTGATCTAGTTCCTTCAAAAAAGATCTCTTTACAAGCTTCCGTTATAGCAACATACTCTGCCTCAGTAATTGAAAGTGTAATAATCTTTTGCAACCTAGAGTATACATATCTAGTAATACTCTTCATGCCATCTAAATCATTGGCCATGTCAGCATCCACATAACTTCATAAACCTAAACCTGTCTTTCTGAAACATAGAGCCTTGTCTACAATACCTCTCAGATATCTGAGAATTCGTTTTACTACTTTCTAGTGTTGTTTACTTAGATTACTCTTATACTGACTCACAACTCCTACTGCATGGGCTATATCCAGTCTACTACATACCATGGCATACATAAGATTTCCAATAGAAGACGTATTGGGTACCTTCACCATGTAGGTTTACTCCTCCTCTTTTGAGGGTGACTACTCTTTAGTTAGTTTGAAGTGACTAGCCAAAGGTATATTCACGGGCTTTGCTCCATCTATGTTGAATTTGCTTAGCACTTTCTTTATATATTCCTCTTGTAATAGCTTCAATGTCTCATTCACCCTGTCTCTAGAAATCCTCATCCGAAGGATTTGCTTTGTTGCTCCCAAGTCTTTCTTTCATAATTCATTTGATATTTCTCTCCTGAGCTTGTCAATTTCCTCCATGCAAGCTCCAATAATTAGCATATCATCTATATACAAAAGTAGAGTAATATAGGAATTATTGAACATCTTCATGTAGCTAAAATGATCTACCTGGCATCTCAAGTAACTATTATTACTCATGAATCTATGAAACTTCTTGTATCACTATCTTGGAGCTTGTTTAAGGCCATACAAGCTCTTCTAAAATTTGCATACCATTTTCTCCATTCCTTGTACTTCAAGCTTTATATAAATTTCTTCCTCCAAGTCACCATGGAGAAACACTGTTTTGATATCTAGCTACTCTAGATACAAGTCTTCCTCAGCCACTAACCCAAGTACTATTCTGATTGTTGTCAATTTGGTATAAGCAGATACAAATACCGTAGTCAACTATTATCCATTAGATGAAAAATGACAACTAAAACGTAAATATATACTAGAGGGGTAATACGGTAATTTCACCCTACTAGTACGGCATTACATTGGGGGGTATGTCTACAAGTATAGTATATGCTAAATAGATCAAGCTAATTAATTGTTAATAAACTTTACAAAAAAATAAATGACATTTAGTCCAAGAGTTCAATATTGGGCCTATAGTGGTGTGCCCCAATATTAATGGACAGGACCAAATCATAATTAAGTATTAATTATAATATTGGGTATATGGTCTATTGGAGCTTGGGCTTTATGGATCCATCTAGTCCCTTGTCTAGCTCAAATTAAATCTCAATAGTAATTTGATGATCAGTTGAGCCCAATAAGCCCATTAGGGTTTACTAATTTCTCTATAGTTAAGAGAAAAGTTCTTTAGCAATCATATGAAAGTGTTACACGTGAAACACTCCTAAAGGGAAGAGAGTGTTACACGCATAACAGAGAGAGAGAGAGAGAGCAGAGAAAATTGGCCACCACTAGGGATTCACTGTCCTTGGTGTTTTGGCCATCTCGGAGAAATCAGTTCGAGGAGATTGTCTTCTTGTTCAGCTGCAGATCTCTTTGTTAGGAATCAAGAAGGTGACCACCTACCGGATCAATCAAATAGCTTTCGAGAATAGACAGGAAGACAAGAAGGTTGTGGAGCGAATCCGAGTATTGTTCTTGTCTAGATCAAGAATTAATTTATGTTAGATCACGATCCAAAATGTTTTGTAAAAAGAAATATTTTAAATGACCAATTCCGCTGCGTTTCTTGATTTTACAAATCTATTGTGTTCTTGAAAATGATTTTATGAAAATATTTTTCAGAAATTTATTCCAGCTAACACCAGTAGTAGCATACTAGATTGCCAAAAATATTCAGGGCTGATGCAGATAACATTGCAGCATTTCTGATCAATAGGGGACCCTCGACATCTCTTGATTTCAAAATGCCAAAAAAGGTTTAGAGTAGTAAAGAGGTAAAACTTTCTTTCTTGAAAGTTTTCGGTTGTTTATCGTATATTCATATTGACTCTGCTAGTCAAAGTAAGCTTGTTCCAAAATCCAAGAAGTGTTACTATGTCAGTTACAACAATGACGAATTTGGTTATCGTTTCTAGGATAACCAAAGTCAGAAGATCATTAAGAGCAAAGATGTTATCTTTAACAAAAATGTGTTCTACAAGGACAGATAGGGCACTAGAGCTAATGGTGTACATCTTGATGTCAAGAAGACAGACGAAGTGCCACTAATTGAGATTCTAATAGATGAAAAGAAGAATAACATCCAGAAAGATCAAGAAGTTATAGCTCCGAAGGCAAATGCACAAACTATTGTAACTAAACTCAGGAGATCCTCTAGAACCATTCAACCACCACAAAGATATTCCCCTACACTGTATTATATTCTATTGACCGAAAAAAGAGAGCCATAGACTTATGAAGAAGCTTTTCAAGATGATGAGTCAATCAAGTGGGAGTTAGCCATGAAAGATGAAATAGATTTATTGTCATCCAATCAAACATAGGAGTTGGCTGAACTACCAAAAAGAAAAAAAGCATTACACAACAAGTGAGTGAACCAAATAAAGGAAAAACATGACGATAGCAAGCGGTACAAGGTAAGGTTTGTTATAAAAGATTTTCTAAGCATTGACTACATCGAAATTTTCTCTTCAGTGGTCAACACAGTCAAATTCACATAGTGAATACCGAGACCCTGATTTATATTATCCAAGTATTTGAAAAAACTCAAAGTGATATTATATGCATGATGTCCATCATGAAAAACGTTCTACACATTTCATATACCTTATCTTCCAAGATACCGGAGTTCAAACCATAAATCAGAACTAGTGATTTAGTAACTCAAAAAGATAAAACACAAGAAAGTAAGTTCGTTAATCACTAGGATTAAGGTCTTCTACTATAGTGCTAGATTAGTAAAATTAGAAATTTGAGTTACGACACTTAACCTCAAATTCTAATTAACTAGGTCATGCTCGATGCTGTTATAACTTTCTTACAACACACTAATGTTTCTATCCGAAGACTCACTTCGATAATTAGAGACTTCATTAATTAAATAGACAACACTACATTCTATGGCATAGTAAAGTATTCNTCTTTATTACTCATTTTCATGTCTTGGAATCTTTTAGATTTTTACATAAGATAAACATATACATCATATGTATATCAATCAGACATAAATGAAATAGAAATTCATAACATGGAATTTATTAATAACAAATAGATACTAAATAATTCAATAATTATTGTTTACAATGTCTAAATAATAAACTGCTTTATAGGATATTATTCCAACAATCTCCCACTTGGCCTTTAAAGCAGAAGTGATATATCATGTAGTCCCATTCCTTCTAGGTGGCTCTCAAATACTTTGATAGCCAAAGATTTAGTAAAAGGATCAACAAGGTTCTCTGAAGACGCTATCTTACTCACTATCACGTCTCCTCTTTGAACAATTTCTCTGAGTACGTAATATTTTCTCTCTATGTGTTTTCCTCTCTTGTGGCTTTTGGGCTCTCTGGAGTTAGCAACTGCTCCACTATTATCACAGTCTAGTGTCATAGGTTGCTATGCTCCAGGTACTACCTCAAGATCCAAAAGGAAATTACGAAGCCAGACCGCCTCTTTAGCTGCTTCAGAAGCTACCACATATTCGGCCTCCATGGTTGATCCGCAACACAAGATTGCTAGATACTTCTCCATATAATGGCTCCACCACCAAGGATAAAGTCTGAACTAGAGATTGATCTTCTAGAGTCTTTATCAGATTGAAAATCCAAATCAATATATCCAACATGTATTAGATCTTCTCCAGAATATACAAGCATATGATTTCTAGTTCTCCGAAGATACTTTAGAATATGCTTGACTGCACCCAAATGTTCAGGTCCTGGATTGGATTGGTAACGACTTACAATCCCAACAACATAATAAATATTTGGTCTTGTACAAAGCATGGCATACATAAGACTTTTCACTGCCGAAGCATAAAGAATATTTCTCATCTATTCCTTCTCTTTTTTTGTCTTAGGAGAATTCTCATTAAATAGAGTAATTCCTTTACGAAAGGGTGTTAAACCTTTCTTGGAATTATGCATTGCAAACCTTACCAGTATTTTGTCTACATATGAAGCTTGTGATAAAGCTATGCATTTGTACTTTCTGTCTCGTAGAATTTGTATTCCTAGAACATAGCAAGCTTCACCTAAGTCCTTCATATCATACTGTTGTGCTAACCAGACTTTCACTGATGATAATGATCCAACATCATTCCCAATGATTAGAATATCATCAACATATAGTATCAAAAAAATCACTTTGTTATCCTGAATTCTTTTATAGACACAAGGTTTATCTACGTTTCGTTCAAAACTATAAGACTTAATTGCTTCATCAAATCTTATGTTCCATAATCTAGATGCTTACTTGAGTCCATAAATAGATCTTTTAAGTTCACAACATTTTCTTTCTTGACCCTTTTCAACGAATCTCTCTGGTTGTATCATATAGATATGTTCGTCAAGATTGCCATTCAGGAATACAGTCTTGATGTCCATTTGCTATATCTCATAATCAAGAGATGCAGCGACAAATAAGAGTATACGAATAGACTTGATCATAGCTATAGGAGAGAAGGTTTCTTCATAGTCGATACCTTCCTTCTGTGTCTAACCTTTTGTAACTAACCTTGCCTTGAAAGTCTCTACTTTCCCGTCTATTCCTCTCTTTCTCTTATAGACCCACTTACACCCAATGGGTTTTATCCCTTCAGGTGGATCTACAAGTTCCCAGACTTTATTAGAGTACATGGACTCTATTTCGGATTCCATTTCCTTTTGCCAGAGATGTTTATCAACAAAATTCATTGCCTCATTGTAGGTGTAAGGATCAGATTCTTGGTCACAAGACTCTCCTATCTCCAAGTATCTTTCAGGTTGTCTTACAACTCTCCTACTATGACGAGGATCCGATGTTTGTTGAGTTTCAAGTGATTTATCTTTTCTAAGTGCTTTCTCTATCTTATCTTCTATAGATGGGCTGATAATATCATCAGTTAATTCTTCTACAACTAACTTACTTTTAGGCTTGAAATTTTTCATATAGTTTTCTTCCAAGAAAGTAGCATTTGTACTCACAAACACTTTCTTTTCTTCAGTACTATAGAAATTATACCCTCTAGTTCTTTTTGGGTAACCCACAATTAGACACAATTTAGACCGTGATTCTAACTTAGTCGTTTTCCCTTTCAACACGTAAGCTGGACAACCCAAAATATGGATATGACACAAACTAGGTTTATGTTCTTTCCATAGTTCAAATAGAGTCTTAGGTACTGACTTAGAATGAACTCTATTCAGCAGGTACATAGCAGTTTCTAAGGCATAACCCCAAAAAGATGCGAGTAATTATGAATAACTGAGCATTGACCTAACTATATCCAAAAGTGTCCTATTTCTTCTTTCATCAACACCATTCAGTTGAGACGTACCAGGTGCTGTGAGTTGGGATAGGATCCCATTATCTATGAGAAATTCAAAGAATTCTCCAGAGAGGTATTCACCACCTCGATTAGATCGAAGGATCTTTATGTTCTTTACTAACTGCTTTTCAGTTTTCGCTTTGAATTCTCTGAACTTTTTGAAAGAATCCAATTTGTGTTGCATTAGGTAAACATAACCAAATCTAAAATAATCATCCTAAACGTAATGAAGTATTCAAATACTGCTCGTGCTTGAAAATTCAAGGGCCTACAGACATCAGTGTGTACTAACTCAAGACATTCTTGAACTCTGAGACCTTTTCCAATAAATGGTCTTTTAGTCATTTTACCTTCTAGACAGGATTTGCAAGTTGATAGTGATTTGACTTCTAACGAACTTAGAGGTCCATCATTGACTAACCTTTGAATTTTGTTTAAATTAATATGACCGAGTTTCAAATACTAGAGATAAGTTTCATCATTAGTACTCACTTTCACTTTCTTGTGTTTAGATTCTACATGTTCGAAAACATTTTCAAGATTGTGCAATGAGATACTTTTAGGTTGAATAAAGAAAAGATTACTCCTATGAGTACCAGCGCAAATAAGATTTTTATTCTTTCTAATAGAAACTTTATTATCAAAATGAATAGAATAACCTTGTCTCATCAAACAGGAAACATAAATCAAATTTTGTTTAAACATCGGAATATAATAACAATTCTTTATTTCTAAAAATCTAAAATCATCGAAATTCAAAATAACATCTCCCATTACACGAGCTTCAATTATTGAGCTATCTCCCAATCGCAACGTGAACTCTTTACTAACGAACATCCTAGTTTCCTTGAACCTCTGCAAAGTATTACAAATATGGTCAGTGGCTCCCGAGTCTATGATCTAAGGATTGATAGAATCAACTACATGATAAGCCTCAATGAACAACAAATTGTCATTACTTTGTTTGTCCTTGCCGTTGTCCTTTTCCTTTTTAAGGGCTAGGTAAGTTTTGCAGTTCCTCTTCCAATGTCCATCCTCATCGCAGTGGAAACATTTTCCCTTTGGTTTGGCATCCTTCTTGGTCTTCTTTTTCTTTGGAGCCAGAGAAGCATGAGTCTTTTTCTTCCCCTTACCTTTGCCTTTCGACTTAGGTTTGGAAGAACTAAATTGAGCTACATTAGCCTCAGCTGACCCCGACTTATTCTTCTTAAGAATATTCTCAGTAATTTGTAGATCTTTCATCAGGCTAGTAAGAGTATAATCCTTTCGGCGAATCTCATTATCAATCTTAAATTAATTGAAAGTGCTTGACAATGTGTTCAAAACCATGTCAATTTGAGTGTCACAATCAATTTCAGTTGCAAGGATTTCCAATTCGTTGAGGTATGCGATGACTTTCATCATATGTTCCCGAACTAGAGTAACCTTCTTTTGACGAAGATTCATAAATGCGCTTGTAGCCTCATTTCTAGCTTGACAACCGAGACTGGCGAATATTTTGTCAACACTCAGCATAATGTCAACAGTAGTATCTATCCCACGATGTTGTTGTTG
Source organism: Parasponia andersonii (assembly GCA_002914805.1). Taxonomy (NCBI): domain Eukaryota; kingdom Viridiplantae; phylum Streptophyta; class Magnoliopsida; order Rosales; family Cannabaceae; genus Trema; species Trema andersonii. The sequence goes on from JXTB01000381.1 coordinate 97,302, forward strand.
CAATATATTGCTCATTGAGCCAAGTATATAGCACTTAGCTATCTCATCAGATTGCTTACACTTATCATATAAGTTTCTTGCATCGTTGGTGGATTCCTCAGTTGGCTGAGCAGGACATGGAGTGGTGAGAACCCACTTATGTTTATCAGCAGTAAGCACTATGTCTAAGTTACGTTTCCAATCTATATAGTTTTCACCGTCCATCTTATTTTGTGTGAATAAAGTGGATAAGGGATTAAGTGTCATATCTGCTGAAAAATAAATAAATATTCCACGTATAAGCAAACATCATTTATTATGTTTTGAATAATTAATATAAAGTATTTAAGCATACAATATGCAAATGAAGTATCCCTAAGACTATCACTTATATTCATGGTAATTTAATCTACGACTGATTACAAGCCTCCTACGGGAAGTCATGCAATTAGCAAGTCAAACTGAAACAATTTCAATCAGTAAATAGACAGATAACTCTTATCTCATATTTCTAACTACCATTCTCTTTGGTCCTCTAATCGACTAATAAGAACTCCTACGGGAGGATATTAATGTTTCGAGTTGAGTATTTAACCATTGTTTCGGTAACTAAACTTTCTATATAAGGCTGTCTCCTACGGACGATCAGCCTCATATAGTCTACCTAGTACCTTATCCTTAGAAGCTCATTTCGAGTATTACCTGGACGAAAAACCCTCCTATGAGAGCTCAGCAAGATTCTGAGGCAAGGCTCATCCTAATATAGAACGAATCAACAATGGAAACCATAGGTATTACATACCTTCTCCCACTCAATATTTTATAATAAGGGATTTATAGATTTTACCCAATTATCTAACTAGTTTAGTAACCTAAAATCAATTATGTAAGCATGTTCATATTTGCATGAGAGTAGCTCTAACTTTCTATATGACATGTTACTAAAGATCATGTAATGATACTTAATTATTAGACATGTATGCAACATTGTCCTAATAATATCAAAGTAGTAAACAGATAAATAATTAATTGTTAGTGAATTATTAATTTCCGGTAATTTAAAATTATTTAACATTTAAATAATTCTAATTGATAAGATGATGTTAAATATTTAAATATGGAAGATAATATTTAAATTTTAAATTAGAAAAAATTTTCACAAAATCTAATCAGTTTAAATAAAAGATTTAACTAATTAAATCTCCTTAAATATCTCAAATTTAAATTTCAACTTTTGAAATCTTAATTTGAATTTAACTTCCTTAAATATCTCTCATTATCTTATCCTGTCAGATTTGAATTCAAAATTCAAATTAATATCTAAACTCATTAAATATCTACCAACCATAAATTCAAATTTATTTGAAAAGATATTCTAATTTAAATTTAAATTTCAAATCTTCATAAAATTCGAAATTTAAAAGATAGAAGATTTTACAAATAAAATCTACTACAATATCTCTAATTTGAATTTAAATAAATTTAAAATTCAAAAAATACATTACCAAATATTATATAATCAGTTTTTCAAAATATATATATTCAAATTTGAATTTAAAACTAAAAGGATATTATCTCATAATATCCAATTTTAAAAATTTCTATTTTAAAATATCTCTAATTATTCAAACAATAATTAAGATATTACGGATATCAATCATATCCATAATTCAAATTAAAATATCTTATCAATTTAAATTTCGAAGATTCAAATTTAATAAGGGTTTTAAAATTTTGAATTTAAAATTTAATCTATCAGTTTTCATAAAACTATGGATAAATTAAATTAATTTTAAAATAAAAATAATTAAAATTATGGCCGGAAATACGAAACGTGTCGGGACAAGCCGACGGACGGAACAGGAAGCCGGTATGCGGCTATGCTCGGGACAACTACTGGGTGCCAACGGGCTCGTATAACGCTACGCAGCCTCACTCGGGATAACTCCCGAGCGACAATGGGCTCGTGTAATTCTTGCATGTCAAATGTATGAGGCAGCACCCTGAGTGGCACCCTTAGCGGCGAAGGCAGGGGAGGCCACCCGCGCGGCCAACACGCAGGAGGCCGCCCACTGGCCATGTGCAGATCACATCCGCGCAGCCAACGGGGCCATGCCTATGCGCCATACGCTGGGTGATCCCGTGCGCCATGCGCAGATAGCCGCCCGCAGGTCATGCACGGATCATATCCGCGCGGCCATCGGGGTCGTGCCTGTGCTGCATGCGTGGGGTGCACCCACGCGGCCTTTGCGGAGAGGTAGCTTGCAGGCCACGCATAGCCAGCGGCGCCTCACCCGCATAGCCATGCGCGGTCTGTGCATAGGTCACACTCGCGGGGCTCATGCGGGCGGTGCGCACGACTCCTAGCTGTGCACTGCTCCGTCGTTTCGTTTTTTTTTTTTAAAATTGAGAAAACAGTTTTCATAAAAATCCAAAAAAATAATCAAAGATCAAAACATTTCTATGCATAGTTTTATCAAGAACATAAAACATGAACACATAGAAATCAAGATTATGCCGGAAAAACAAAACTCAAAATAAACATGATCATTTCCTCATAGCAACATCTAATCAAATAATCATTCAAACTCATTGAATTTATTGACCATCATACAAACTAGAGCATACTCATAATATGAATAAGACCAAATTTAAACAAAACCTTTCTGGAAATCAAAAACATCAATCAACAAGAGAATATACCAGAGTAAAATATGCTAGATCAACAATAAAACCTTGCTCTGGTATCAATTGTTGTGTTAGCTGGAATAAATTTCCAGAAAATATTCTCATAAAATTATTTTCAAGAGCAATATAGTTTTGAGTTTAAGCACGGAGCCTAAATTAATTGAATTATATGTCTAACCTAGTATTTTTGGGCTCTAGGAATTCATTGATGACATCTATTACTCAGTTTGAGGCTTCGTTTGGAAAGTCACCCCTAAAGTGAGCTTACGGTATCTTGAAACGTCTTTTCGAGCGATCGAGTGACCAACAGGATATTCTACGGGTGCCAATTGCTTAGCATAGCTATCAAGGAGAGGTAGGGGTTGAATTATCAAGTTTCATACCTATTTTGTTTTAAAATGTGCATTATGACCTATTTCTTAAAACTGTTGATTTTCACGGATTTAATTCATTGGACTGGATATTTGGTGACTTGTGAACTGTTTAAATATATTGGATTGTTCTGGGATTGTATTGTATGGTTTTTATGGAGGTTTAAAATTTTGATTTAGGGAAAATACAGTCGTTATATTGTCTGATTTTCAATAAATCCCAGAATAATACCAAATAAGTTTTAAAGCATGATTTTCTTGTTAAAATTGATGCATGCTTATTACATACTATATGACATATTGTACCTATTATATGATCACATACTTGAGTTGCATTTTGGCATCATGGTATTTAGATCGTTATCGAGTTGTGACAACACTAAGTGAGAGACCTAGGCCCCTGCATAGGATTTGCTGACACATCTCTGGATAGTGTCAAGAGGCTGAGTAGCTCTAGTAAAAAGGTATTACAGGGTCGTCCTGGGAGGATAAGAGCTCATATATATACTTGGTTGATTTATGATATATACAACATTATTACTTTGGCTTTGGTTTTGATTACGTGATCACTCTTGATCTCGATCATTTTATAAACTGGATTTATAAATTGATTTTGGAAAGATACAAACCATGAAGGTTTGAAAAGTTGCATTTATTCCAAAAAGGTAATTAAATTCCTACTGAACATATGAATGCTCACCCCTTATCTTTTCTCTTATCAGGTGGTGTGTAGTGTGATTTGGGCAACTCTGAAACAGAGTGACTAGAAGAGGAAGATTGTTATTAGTTTAGGAGTTGGTAACTACTCACTAACTTCTATTTTGGATTTGTAATAACAATTAAGCTTATACTTTGGATTTAGCATGTATTATCTATTATGATTACTTGTGATGATGATGATGATGCATATAATGAATATTATTAATAATGTATATCTAGTGGTGATTACAAAATTGTAGGAATTTATAATTTGGATTATTTTTATAAATTTTTACAGAAACTGCCGTTTTTTAAACTAGTCTTCATTTTTCTGAAGAATTAAAGTTTCTATAATTTTTTAAAATAACTTATGAATTTTTACTTATAAAATTCCTCTTCTACCATTAACCCGAGGTTTGGATCGTGATAGTAATTATAGACCTCTGAATTGGATCTTCTTTCTAAGTCGAATAACGCATAGCCCTCTCTACTGCATCAGTAATTCTTCCTGGTACAAAGCCAGCATCCTCTATTCTTGCAGTCTCTTTGGGTAGTCGCATTATATAGCATTGGATTCTTGCATATTCTATTGCCACTAATTCTAGAGCAAACCTAGCTAACTGATTGAACTTCCAAGTGTACTCTAATACTGACATCTATCCCATCTTCAATCAAGTAAACTCCTCTACCTTGCTAATAAGTTCTCTTGACTGTAATACTTATCATGAAACTCGGTCAGAAACTTTGCCCATGTCATTATGGTCACATCTTTAGTTGCTTAACTACATCCCACTAGTAACTGGCGTCCTTTTTCAACATATAGGCAGCACATCTAACCTTTTGATGGTCTTTCAGATTCATGAACTCAAAAATGCTTTCTATATAGTTCAACCATTCTTCTACTTCGAGTGCATTAGTTACTCTCTCAAAAATCAGTGGATCTTGCTTTCGAAACCACTTAAACTTTCTAGGTTATTTGAACACCTTTTCTTTAATGTGGTAGTGGTAGAGGCAGTGCTTCAGGTGCTGGCTGTTGTTGAGCTGCTGGTAATCATTGAAATAGTTGATTTTTCAGCATACTTTTCTCATTTGTGTGTACTCTATACTTTAGCACTAGCTTTGTAAAATCCTAAATTTTGTAAGGGTAATTAAGTAATTTTTACTTCAAGGGCATTTTAGTAATTTTGTATTTTGGATTAATTAAATAAAAATCAGAAATAAATTTGGTGTTGAATCTAGACAAGATTATGTCTAGATACATTTGGGGCAAAAGTGAAAAACAAATTTCAAATTGGGGACAAAAGTGTAATTAAGGAGGGACTAAAGTGAAAGAATCTTTTAAAATTGTGGCCAAAGTAGAATTTTAGAAACTTATTTTTCGGTCGAATCAGATTGTGCCTCGTATCCCACTACTACAGTTTTTGAAAAATTGCATAAAATCCCCCTATTTCTCTCTTCTTCTCCACGAAAACCCCCCAAATACCCACCCACGGAAACTGTTCACCCGAACCTCCACCGCCTGCCGCCATACCAGATGCGCCTATCCACCGTGACTAGAAGATGCCGACGAACCAGCGCCGGGTACTGCTGCCGTGAACCACCGCCTATCGCCGGAGAAATCGCAGCCGGAAGTTCACGCCACCAGATCGGTTTTTCGACCGCTGTGCCGCCGTCCGATGTCCGATCACCGTGCCACCACCACCGTTGGATTCATCTCGACTCCAGCTTTGATTTTCGATCACTCTCGGCCTCCAACTCGGCTCTGGTAAGAAGTTGGCTACTGTAGCAATATTTTAATATTTAAATTTTGTGGTATTTTCGTAATTATTTCAGAATTGAGTTATTTTTCCCGAGAAAATTATACCACGTGATAGAGGAGTTTGAAACATGAAATCTCATGACTTTTAAGTGTTAAAATGATAACCAGAAGGTAGTTAATTATCGGGATGAAATTGTGATATTTTTATAATTTTTGGATTTTGAGCCCATTTAGAGTTTGGGACCTCGAAATGGAGTTCTGACTTCGAATTTGGACTCAGTGAGGTTAGGACATGAAGTTTGACATAAAATATCACTATTTTCCAAAGTGGTACGAAAATCGAGAAAATAGCTCATGAATTGCACTATTTTGCGTGCCACGGTCCGGTTCGGTTCCGGGACCCCTTTTCGACGAACTTTATATCTAAACTAACATTTATGGGTGTTTTGAATTCAGTGGTGACCTCCGTTTCTCAATTCGAGACTCCGTTTGAAAAGTCAACTTTTCAAGTGAATGTGATGAGACTTGAACACAACTGTCTGAATAACCCGGTGATCAATTGAGGATATTTTTAGCGTCATTAGCTCAGCATAATCACTATTTCGAGGTAGGGGATTCAATTTACTTGTTTTCTAATATTTTCATTAAAATTGGAATTTATTCAGAAAAATGAAATTTTGTGATTTTATTAAATTGAATTATTTGAATAGTTATTTTAATGAACTATGAATTTGTGAAATATTGTAGACTGCTCTAAATATTTTTAAATATGATTTTATATAAGTTTTTATACTTGGAATTTGGTAAAACCATAGAGACTGTACTTTTGGATTTTAAAGTACAAAATGGATTTTAACTAAAAATCAGAGCATGTCTAGAATGTTAAACCACTACATGGTTGTTTGAGACTCTATATATATTGCACATTTCATACGATCATGCATGAGAGTCATCTTAGGCATCACGGTATTGTAGTAGGCGGACTAGTACACCCGCCTTCGGTGAGAGCCCGTAAACCCGCGGGGGGTTTGTTTTCTAACTATCTCCATTCGATAGGCGTAGGCATTCGGTGCTCCTCCGGTTCGGTAGGAGTTGACACATGGGTGTCCCTCCGGCTTTTAGAGATAGATGTCAAGCAGAGAGCGCTCAATACATGTAGTATAAGTTGCTCTAGTTGTGATAAAAGGATGAGAACTCATGTGATGTGTTGATTTATGTGATGTGAACTATGCTTGTTTTATTATGGTTTTCTATCTGTTTTAACCCTAATCTATATCTGGTTTTGGTTTTAGCATAGTTTTCTATAAATGGTTTAAATCCTTAATATTTATAGAAATATTTTCCGGTACTACTAACCATGCAGATGTTTTGAGATTTATAAAAGATTTTCCCAAAAAGGGAAATTGGGTAACCTACTGGGCAATTTATGCTCACCCTCCCTACTTTCTCCACAGGTGGAGTCCAGTGTTACATTGACGGTCAACAAACAGAATAAGAAGTTATTTTTTATTCGTAGTTTGAGACTTGGTAATACTAGGAGTGTGAATACAAGACTCGAGTTTAAGTCTTGTAAAATATTTGGATATTACTAGCATTCTTGTTAAGTATGTTAATTTGAAAATGTCTGTAATTATATATATCATTCTAGTGTGATATGGAGGTATGGATAATGATGCTCAGTTAACTATCTGAGAATTTAGTTTTCTTAAAATTTTTCAGTCAGTGTTTATTGATGACTATGAACTGTGGAATAAGTCCACTGGTAAAAAAAATAAATAAAAAAAAAATAATGAAATTCCCCTTCTGCCACTACCCTGGAATTTGGATCATGACAAGCTTGAGCCTCCTTAGCTTCCTTTCACACTATCTATCTAGGAGAAGTGATATCTTCAGAATTCTATGCTTCAGTTACAAGCCTCTGTCTAGGCGGCATCTTTGCTTTCAACTAGCTAGTGGATAGGTATAAGTCCTCAACTTATTCCTGTATTAATGAAAGAACTATGCTTGTAAATTTTACTTTCATAAGCAAAATTAAAGTTGACTACTTTGCACCATATATGAGACTAAAATATTTACATACGAAAGTACATATCACATGTTTCCCATTTATGATAAAATATACTATAAGAGTTTCGTACATCTGATAGAGTCGTTACACCGGCATAACTTTATACAAGGATCCTCAAAAGTACCCAAAATATTCCCAGCATAAGGTTTTCGACTGTATATACAATTTAAACCATCAATTGGATCCTAACCCAAAAGGTTTAATGCTAGGCCTTCTAAGCATCATGATGTTAATCAGGATCATCAGGATCATTGGGTCCTCCTCAAGATCTTCCTCAAGATCTTCTTTTGGATCCTCCTCATCCTCAATCTCGTTATCAGTACAATAGAATCAAGTTCCTCCTCAATGGTCTTCAACATCTCTTATATGTGCGAGCATGTTCAACTCAATCTCCCTTGTATTTTCAACTAAGTCTGCCAAAATAGTGAAAGATTCCAAGTCTTCATTTGTTCTAAACTCAACTTGTAATCCCCTAGAACAGATCCTCATCTTCTCAATCTCTGGTAAAATTCTAGGACCAGTTCTCTCTATGATCTGTGTAAAATGATAAGTGTATTCTCTTATCAGTTCACTTTCAAGCTGTCTCCAATTATTTATAGCTTCTTCCCACCCATGTGTCATCATACAGAGATCAAAGGTTGACTCAATATCAAACCTAAATCGGTGCCACGGTGTCACTTCTGCCCCATAAAGTATACGTTGGTCAGCCCACCATTGGGAAGATTGACTTCTAAGGTATAATGTAGCTATTGCAACTCTTAAGGTATGTGGTAACCCGATTATTGCAAACCCGTAGTCCATAGTTCTAGTCCAATCTACTACAAAAATAGTTCCAGGGCATCCTGAAATTTCTGCGGGTAAGGATTTGCTCACATAACTCAAGTACGGTGCCCTAGCTTTGAGACTGAGCCTAAATCCATTAATTGATTCTTGATCCCAATTTTGCGAGTTTTCTGTTGGAAAATTGAAATCACCTTGGCTATTATTTGACGTAGCTACAGTTGATCAAGTATCTACACGTAGTAATTCTGAACTTAAGCCTTTTATACATTAATCATCAAAATGGATCAATAGGATTACTTAGAATGCGCGATGTCATGTTGTCATGCAGAGTACATATGGGTTTGTCTATAGAATTGGCTAAACTGAAGCTCTAATACCAACTTTGTCACACCTCACACCAGCTATTCTAATAAAACTACTAATTCACTGTTGCAGGGTGTGACTAAATAGTACTAACTACTTAAAAATGCGAAAAAATTTGAACTTTTAAAATCTTTCTCAAAAGCTACGTATGTGAAAAAACTTCCGATACGGAAATATATTTTACTACCTTTGTTCAAATCAAAATAAGCTTTGTCTTAGCATCCCAAAACCTTGAAATAATCTTTCATTGCCCATATACGTATACAAAATATTGTTACAGTTCTAAAGACCAAAAGCAGGTAACTACTTGATAATCTTCCCACTTGTCAAGCCATACGTACTTGCAATCTGACGCTTCATCGTCGACCCTATCTACTGAGTCACTGGCTGCTTACCTACAGCACATAAGTAAACCTATGAGCTACAAAGACCAGTAAGTAGGTAAACTACAAATAAACTATAATGCAAGTGCAATCAACCATCACAAGTATGGACTCTTTTCATAAAGGTGTCATTACGATCGTTCAACACTACTGACTGATTCTATAACTATAACTACGAACATGCATTCATCACTAACCAATTCATCGACCCTAACCACTAGAACCCTTTCCTAACCATCTTATTGAGGCTATTGTCCTAGACTAACCCACAAATATAGCTTTAGCCTATTACTTTCTAATATATTCAAGTAAACGCCATAATTCTTCCTATTAGACTATCGACAAATGCACAATTTAATAAGAGCATTAAATTCCAAGGCTTAAGTAAATATAAATCTAAAATCTTATAAACATATATCATCCTAGTCTATACCATATTCTCCATCCTAGTCAATCTAATCAAATGATATCAATTAACCATGAATTGCTACCTAGAACTAAATTTAGAAACATTCAAACCTAAGTCTAGCAGTATATAATCCACATAAATTATTTACTTGGCCACCTAAACAATAAATATGGATCATACTCATAATTAAGCACAAGAAAATATGAAAACCTCAACATATGTTGAATAGAAAAGCAAAGCTTCACATGGTAGAAGATTGATTACATGGTTAGAGCTTTAGCAGGCCCTTAGCTAAAGTGAAACTAGCCTAACATATTAATGAAATGGAAACACACGCTAAACAGAAAACAAAGATAAAGTGATTCAAAACACTTAGGAAGGGTAGCAATCTCTCAACAACAGGCTCCTAATTGCATAGCGTCTCGATCTCCTTCTTTCTCTCTTTTCTCTCTAGGCACTCTAGGGTTCTAAGCAAAGTTTTTCTCTTGAATTCTTAATTGGTATACATTAATTCTGACCTAGATTGGCCTATTCATAGCCCATAAACTGTCAATGGCATGATTGTAAATATTGGGACGAGTTAAAAGCTGAGAAGGACTTAAATTTGTCAAATATGTTGTGTACGGATTTCTAGCGCAACGGCTCTCCGGGCTTAGCGTAGGGGCGCTAAGTTTCTGGAGCTCTTTCTATTTTTTCTCGGAGCACGCCAGCGCCGCAGCACTCGGGCTCCAACGCCGCGGCATTCAATCCTAATTTTCCCGGTTTTATTTTCTTTGCAAAAATGTCATGTATTCAGTCCTCTTTTTGTTTCTTTGTCTCATTTTTAACCTAAAACACCTACAAATACGAAAACAACTAAAATAAGACTATAAATACAAATAAAATAATAAAAGGACATAAGTAAATAACTAAAATAATTGAAAACGTGGCACCTATAAAATACCTATAGATAGTTTAAAAGAAATGCCTACTAGATTGAGACCATATATAATAAACTTGTAAATAGTTTTTACCTCAAGGTCACCAAACTTATTATAGGCCTTGATATGCCATTGTATATAGTAGAACAGACCAGAACAGACCAATGAAAAAGATCGCATAAGTTAAGAATGAATTCGAACATTTATGCATTAACTAAATGTTAAATATTAAAAAGGGAATTTCTCACCTTCATAAAAAGGTCAATATCAGGATCAGGTTCTCTTTTCTAAACAATTCAGTAAGAATTTCTGCATATATATAGATATATAATATAAAAATTAGTCCATGATTTAATAATATAATATATAATATAAAAATTAGTCCATGATTTAATAATATAATTATTCATGTTTTCTTGGCTGAAAAATAATTAATCTTAGAATGAATTGACTTGTACATGGGCATCTTGGCATGTTGCATATAAAGGTAGAGTTTACCTTACATTCATTTCACGGAGATTAAAGTCATGTTGGCTAAGGTATGCAGTAGTATTTTTGGGGAACAAACTTGTTCATGCTATGTAACTTAGAACTAGAATTGTTGTTGGTTTGCGCTCAAGCAGCAGCATGCTAGGTCTTTCTAGAGTGCTCATTAGACCCCTTGTTGTCCCAACACTAGTAGAGTAACCAATATCTGTTCGATCTCCATGAGCTCTTCCAAAGGCTGAGCATTTTGTCTAGTGATAGTGGTCGTCAATGTAATTAAATTAAAATTAATATTTCTCTTATTCACTAATCTAGAAAGGGGTAGAAAATTATCTAGTATAGTGGTAACAAAAGTTGATCCCACGGGAAATTAATCTAATTGCTAAGTTATTGACTTTATTATTTTTATAGAGTTTTTATAATAATGAATTAAAACTAATAAGGCTAAAAATAAATATGATTATGAAAACAATGAGATAAAATAAGTTGAAGGATTATTTTTCACCACTAGACAATCATATTAATCAATCACTAAATCTCATAATCAATTACTAATGGAAGCATTAAATAAAGAAAAATTAGTTGATTCTAGGTAAGAATCACATAAGTTTGGATTGTCTTTAATCTTTAGTATGTTGTTCATTATAACTAATTAATTAATTGACTCAATTCAACTAGTCATAATTTGCTATTCATGTTCAAAATATCTTAACAATTATAGATTTAGAATTTCAACCTAGCATATAATTTCTATCATATTGATAAGTGAATGATTTTATTTCTTTATTTACATAATTTCCTTATTTTTTTCTCTTAGTTCTCGTGTTTTTATTTGTTTTTCTCAAGTTCTGAATAATTATTAAAGCATTAAACAAGCTTACCAAGTTGGTATAGAACAAATTGAGGCATTTTAAGTCGAAACTCAAGCGTCGCGACACTGTGTATGTAGTGTCGCAGTGCCCAAGGTTCTAGAATTTTTTTTTCCAGAACTCAGAACATCGCAACACTGTGCATGTAGCACCATAGTGCCACCCTACTTTTGTCTAGCGTCGTGGCGCTCTTGTTTGGTGTTATATGACAATTTCTTAAGCGTCACGATGCTGCTTATCTAGCACCGTAGCGCTGAAAGAGTTCTGCCACTTTTTGGCCAGACTTGATCTAGCCACCAAAGAGATAAAAAGGATCTTTTGGGATCTGAGGCAGACATCTTGGGAGGCATTTTTCAGAGCTTCCTTAGTTATTTTCTAGGGACAAGAAGAATGAAGAGGAGGATGTGAAGAGAATCTCATCAAATCAAAAGAGTTTTTCTTTCTCATCTCTTCCTTTTATGATGATGTTCTTATTTATCTTATTCTTTTTTATTACGAACTAAATATTTTATCTAGAGGAATGATGTAACCTATACTTGAAACGATGTCTTGATTTTCAATATTGATTTTGTGGTGATTTCCATTGGCTTATTTGTATTATTTTGCTCTTCATACTTCTCAATTGTTTAGCAACCATTGGGATATTTTGATTTCTAAAATCCAATACTTCATAGAAGGGATTTTAGAAATATAATTAGATAACACAACCTAGGATGTTGTAGAGTTTGAGAAAACCTATGAATCCTTTGAAGCTTGTTATTAAGAACTACAAAACTTAATGAACTCTTATTTTCTCAATTTTAAATAGAGATATTGAAATTAGAATTTAAGAGTAGTTTTCACTCGGCACTCGAGAGAGGAAGTAGAAATAATTTTGAGTTCTTACTTATAAACTAAAAAAATTAATCAAGTGATGTCATTAATTGAAAGACATAGTGGATAGTTAGGTGAAGTCAAATCTCTAGAATTCATTTCCATTATTATTTTCATTTAAATTTTAAATTGTATTATGATATTTAATTTTGTATTTTAAATTTCCTTTGATCACTATATATCAATAATTAATTTGAATTATCTAGATAAAATTAATGTTACCTAATTATGGTACTTAATAGAATTTGAATACCAATCCATGTGGGTACGACAACCTTATTTACTATTTTACTATAAAACTTGACACAGTGCACTTGTGGTAATAATTTTTGTGAACAAGTTTTTGCCGCCGTTGTCATGAATTGACAATTAAATTACTACTAATATTATTACTAAGCAATCTTGATTTGAATTTAGACATTTTATTCTTTTTACTTATTTTGTTCTTGTTGTTGTTATTGTTTGTTAGGTGTGCTTTTTTTTTTTTTTGGCTTATGCGAAGAGCCCGTAAGTTGAAATTATTGCCATTTGATTTCGAGATTGAATGCACTTGCTGAAGGCTAAGACAACAAAGAACTCAAATCATGGCGGAGGAGGCCAATAATCAACGAGCAAATAATCAACAAGCAAGAGCCCTATAGGACTACTTCAAGCCTGTTGTCAATGAAAGCTATTCGGGAATTCAGAGGCAAAGCATCAATGCCAACAACTTTGAGTTGAAACCTGCCCTCATTAGCATAGTTCAACAAAATCAATATGGTGGTTTACCTAATGAAGACCTGAATATGCACCTAGCCATGTTATTGGACATTTGTGACATCATTAAGATGAATGGTGCTTTGGAAGATATTATTCGCTTGCACTTGTTCCCTTTCTCCCTTAGGGACAATGCACGAGAATGGCTACAATCTTTGTAACCAGGGTGTGTTGCAGCATAGGAAGACTTAGCTCAACGATTTATTTCGAAGTTCTTCCCACCATCAAAGATATCTCAACTTCGAGATGAGATAGCACAATTTCACCAATTAGATTTTGAACCACTTTATAAAGCTTAAGGGCATTTTAAAGACCTCATTAGAAAGTGCCCCCAATATGGAAACCAAGATTGGTTCCATTTCTCTTTATTCTATAATGGATTAAATGGGCAAATAAGAATATTTATTGATATAGCGGCCAGTGATACTCTCTTTTCCAAAACTGCCGAAGAAGCCCAATTATTGTTCGAGAAAATGGCATGCAACAACTACCAATAGCCCAGTGAGTAGTTAATCTTGAAGAAAGCAGCTGGAACTCATGAAGTGGATCATATTGAAGCACTTTCAGCTCAAGTGTCAGTCTTAACAAACCAAATTTTAGCCCTCACTACTAGAGAAGCTTCATCAAATAAGGAGCCGGTAATGGTTGCTAGTACTTCTTTTGTTGGTGATGGCGGTGATTCGGAGCAAGTTCAATATATCAACCACCGAAACTTCAATTACCGAGGTAACAACTTGTCCAATAACTTACCTATATATTATCATCCGAGACTCTAAAACCATGAGAATTCATCTTATGGTAATACAAGAAATGTGATTCAATCTCTTTTCGAGTTTAATAACAAACTGGCTGAGAAGAAAAACTCATTAGAGGAGAGTTTGAGTTTGTTTATATCGGAGAGTAAATCGAGATTCAACAAAAATGAGGCAAGGTTTGCCACTATTGAAACCCATATGAATAGCATGGGTGCCATTATAAAGTCCTTTGAAGTTCAACTTGGGCAACTAGCAACCACAATTAATTCCCAACAAGAAGGGAAATTCCCAAGTGATGCAGAAAGTAACCCCAAGGAGTATTGCAATATTATAATTCTAAAGAACGGGAGAAAAATTGATGGAGAGAAACAACAAGAAGCTATCAAGCCCACACCTTTGTCTAGCCATGGAGAAAAGCACACCATTGGTGTGAATAATGAAGAAGAAAACGCTATTAGGGATGTTTAAAAACTGAAAACTATTTTATTTCTTGATAATCCTCAAATTATTAAACCCCCTCTCTCATATCCTCAAAGACTTAGAAAGAAAAAGCTTAATTCTCAATTTGAAAAATTTTTAGAAATCTTTAAGAAAATTCACATTAATATTCCTTTTACAGATGCTCTTGAACAAATGCTAAACTATGTCAAGTTCATGAAAGATATTATGTCAAAGAAGAAGAAGTTGGAGGAATTTGAAACGGTGAAGTTGACAAAAGAATATAGTGCTATCATCCAGAAAAAGCTAGCACAAAATCCAAGCAGCTTCACTATTCCTTGCACAATTAGTGGTTCATCCTTTGATAAGGTTTTATGTGACCTTGGGGCAAGCATCAATTTGATTCCTCTCTCCTTATTCAAAAAGCTGAGACTTTGAGAAATCAAGCCAACCACTATCGCATTACAACAAGTTGATAAATCCCTCTCCTTTCCTCGTGGAGTCATTGAAGACGTGTTGGTAAAGGTCGACAAATTTATTTTTCCAGCTGATTTTGTGGTTTTAGATATGGATAAAGACCAAGACATGTCTCTAATCCTTGGGTGACCTTTCTTGGCTATAAGTGGAGCTTTGATTGATGTGTCTAAAGGGGAGTTATCACTAAGGGTGAATAAAGATATATTCAAGTTTACTATTCATCACCCCAATAAGGTTTCCGAGGAGACAAGTTCATGTAACCGAGTTGATGTGATTAGAAGGGATGTCGAAAAGGTTCTAATGGATGAAAAGCATTGCAATGACCGGAAAATTGTTAAGCATAAGTTAGTTCAAGAGCAATATGTTCAACTTTTGAGGTTTTGGTTGAAGTTGTTATCACCCAAGTTGAAGCCAAAATGGTCGAGGGCCCTTTGTTATTGAAAAAGTGTTTCCCTTGGGAATGGTGGACATAAAAGAAAAAGATGGATGTGTATTCTGGATCTATGAACAACAATTGAAGCTTTATGACAGAGGAGTAAAGAATGTGAAGAAGCTCCTTCTCGAAGAGCCAAGTTAAGAAAGTTAATGAAAGTCAAGTTGAGGACACTAAACCAAGTGCTAGATGGGAGGTAACCCAAGTTGTGCTTTTCGCCTTTATGATATGTTATTTTGTTCTTCCTTAGACTACATTTGAGTTTGGAAGAATAACTAAGTGCATCTTGTGGGAGTGTTTGTTGTAAAATAGGTCATAATAATGAAAAATATGGCAGTGGCCCAGAGCGTCGCGTCACTCTATTCACAATGTTGCGGCACTACACAACGCTCCCCTTTCCAGTTTTTCCCCACCTCAAAAAAATTTTTTTTTAAAAGTAGGACAACACCGTGGTGCTGCATGTATAGTGCCGTAGCACTATTGGTTCTAGTCAAAAGTCTCGAACCCTTTTTTCTCCCCCATTTCATCATTATTCTCCTCACACAAAAACACCCATTTTCACCATCAATTTCACTACATTCCCTCTCCACTGAAAAATTATTCCTTCAATCACTCTCATCAATCTCCTTTAATCACATTCAACACAAAAAAACTTGAGGAGTTGCAAGATTCAAGCAAATTCTCTCTTCTCCTCGTTTTAAGGGTTCAAGACTCGCATACTCCACACTCGCCAAGTGTTTTCACCGAATTCTTGAGCATTTTTGGAGACAATTTCATAAATATTTGTTGAAATCTTCTTTTCCCCTGATAATCATAGTGCTGGGGAAGTTAAGGAGAATTTTACGGAGGTTAGTTGTGCACAAATATTTCATGCACCCTACATATTCGATGAATGTCCAAAGTGAACCTTTGTGGCTTGAATATTGAATTTAGGGACATTTAGGGATTCAATTCCAGTTAATTAATCAAGATTGATTGTTATGGAGAAATTTTACCAAGTTTTGGGTGGTTAGTTGCTACTATACCAATTGTTGCAAGGTGTTCATATCAAGGATATTGTGCCTTTGGTGAGAAAGTTGTCAATATTTGCTTTGGGACTTAAAGACCTACTTTTCAAGCCCCTTCCTTCCACCTTCACCTCCATCTCCACCTCACAGTGAAGACAACGAAGACATCTGATGCCTTCTCTTAGGAGAGTTTCTAATTTTTCTCATTTATTTTATTTTTTTTCATTGAGGATAATGTTTGTTTTCAGTTTGAGGGAGAGTTTATATTTTTCTTTATTTAGTATTGTTATTTTTTCTTGCTTGGTGTTTGTTTTTTGCTATGTCTTCTTTAAAAAGAAAATTGTTTTAGTTTGTTCACCCTTTTTAGCTAATAACAAGAAATTTGATTGAATAGAAAGTAGGTCTTGGACAATTCTAAATATTGACTTAATCTGTGTACTTGACTTTAATTTGGTTCATGCCTTCTTGAAATTTTATTGTACAACTTGAGCACATAGCCACACATATTTAATATATCTGATACCTAGACAAATTTTATGCGAATTAGATGTTGCCTTAAGATCTCATCAAACTCTAGAACTAGTTTGAAAACTATTTGAGGCGAAATCATAGGTTACACATTGCTAGAGATATGATTTAGGCCATCTTTGGATCGATTAAGCCTTTTTAAGCCGACGTTAATGCTCAGAAAAACCCTAGTGAACTCTTATTGAGCTTAAAATCATTTTCTTTGATTTCCACACTATGAACCTAACCTCTAATTTTTTTTTTCCAATTCCTCACTTTATACCTTGGGCACATGTGAAAATAGTTGATCTAATTGTGGTTATTTATATGAAAAAATGGGTGATGATGGAAATGGTGAAGAGAGTGTATCTTGTTTGAATAATGTTATACCCTCATATATAAAAATAAATAAATAAATAAAAACCAAAAAAAATTGATTTAAGGATATGGCCATGTGACTAGAGCTCATTTTGTGATTGGAGTCATTAGAGTAAAAGTTAAGTTTGGAGGAGGGTATTTTGAGGTTTGACTTCACCTACCTATCTACTATGTCTTTCAATTAATAATACCACTTGATTAATTTTCCTAGTTTATAAACAAGAACTCAAAATTATTTCTACTCCATCTCTCGAGTCCGGAGTGAAAACTACTCTAAATTAGACGCCTTTGCTTTTCCTCTCATTCTCCTTCGTTGAATTTTTAAGATTTATAGGACGATGAACCTGATTTGTATTCCCTCTTTGATTTCTTGTTTGAGCTTCCTATTTGAGTTTCCTTTCATCTTGACTCTTCAAAGAAAATTAGCATAGTTATTGGTCAACAAGGAAGTCTTCTCTTCATTAAGGTTTCAAGATCCCTGGTTTAAATTGATCAACGCTTTGAATGTGTTTCAAAGCTACACCACCGGTTGACTTGTCCTTACTCCAGCACTTTAAGTTCATCTCATAGGTCTGCATGGATCCTATTAGTTTATCGAAGTCCAATCCAATGTTTCAACATCCCTGCATTCTCTAATCAAAGTGAACTTGGCTTTGAAACTTTTAATGACTAAACAAACACCTTCTAGACAAGTTTGGCAATAGAGTAAACTTCACCCAAAGCATAAGATTAATTAGCAATAGCATAAATATACGAGCATAAAAAATAGATATGGCTTCATCATCATTCATAGTGAGGTTTTTAAAATTTGTACTAAGATGTCTAAGTCTGGACTTCTTAACAAACTGAGTTCCTTTATTTCTCATTTGAAGTTTATCCCAAATTTCTTTAGCTATCTGACAATTACCTATGACTTTTATTTGATTCAATGACAACACATTGAAAATAGCATGAATAGCTTTAGAATTCCAATTTTCTTCTTAGACTCAGTGGTTGTCTATTTGTCAAAGGGTTTTAAAGAAGTAACATCCTCTTTTATCAATTGGGGTCTTGACCAACTATTAGTAACAAAAATATAGTTTTAAAGAAAGCTCATATTCTAGCTTTCCAATAAGGGTAAGTTGTATCTGTTGGTTAGAATGTGTAACTATAAATTCACATACTTCCATTCAAATACACATGCTCACAAGTAATATAGATTTAGGAGTTAAGAGTGTCGAACTTACAAGGATTAATTATTAAGTCTAAGCTAAGTATTAAAATTGGTTAATCCTAACTTTATCCAAACAACAAAAATATAGGTTTTAGAGAAATAAAATAAAATATACTATCATGCAAATGAATAAAAGATAAAATAATAAGAAAAATGTCTAGGTTTACTAATATCCTAACCATTCTGTTGTCATACTATTTCATTATTTCTCTCTTAAATTAATTAATCAACTAGAGTTGTCAACTGAAAATTCGAATGTATTCACAAGCTCCTTTCCAAGATAAGTGAAAACATCTAGACAAGCGAACACATTACTCCTAACATAAATTTACTACATTCATTAAGTTTAGTAATTCTCAAAAAGGTTGCACAAGTCACATAGGTATATTCCTATCCTATATATACTTATCCCAAACTAGGTAATCTTATATTATTTTACCTAATTCTAAATTTCTAATCTCCTTTCTAAGCTCATAAAAATTTTATTCAACAATCTATTTAGTGATCAATTAAATAGAAGTAATAAGTATAACGTAAAACAAATAACTCAATAATGGATTTGACTAATGAAAGAAAAAAGAAATAAACAAACACAAGATACTATGTTGGTTCACATAGTAAAACTAGATAAAGAAATATTTAGTTCATAATATAAATTGAGAACAATGATATTATAATCCAATGAATTCAAGAAATTCAAAATCAAAGAGAAAAAATTTATAGAATTCTCCCTTAGAAAAGCATGAAGGTGTTCAAAGAGTTTGTCAAGCTCCTCCTCTAAACTTTGCTCTTGCTCCCTTGAATCCACTATTTAGGATTTGTTCTCAACTACACTACTCTCTAAATATAGAAAATACAAAGAAAAAATCACAAAAAAATGAAGAAAAAATGGTATAAACAAAGGGTGGTGTTGATATTGTGGAGGAAATCAAGAAATAGAGGATCAGAGCTTGTATTAATCTTCTTCTTCCTCTCTTTATGTGGCTACTTTCCTCTCTTTCTCTCTATCTCTACATGATTTTTACAACCCCAAAGATAGGATTTTAAAGAAGTAGCTCTTGCAAACTCAAGGCAAGCTGAATCTGGACCTTTAAATCATAAAAAAGTTTATCTTGGATGTCTATTATTAACCTAAGATACAGACAGTGGTGTCGCAGTACCATTTTTGATACTGTGGTACCAAAACTTCCCGAGAGTTGGTACTATGGTGCCACTTTTGGCACTATGTTGGTCTGATGTTGCAACTGTTTGGGTGCGCTATTTCTTTGTTTTAGCTCTGATTTGCCGTATTTTTAATGCGTTATAATCATATCGGATTCAACTTCGATCCTAATGGTTTGAAAAACCTATTTGTGAAGAAATAATTCACCATAATTCATATAAACTCTCTTGTTTTATTCTCCTATATACATAAAAAATAACAAGAAAAACAATTGATCAACTACAAGGAGCAGGATATTTTTTTAAAATTGCTTTATATTCTGGCTATCATCAGTTGAAAGTTAAGGAGGATGATGTACCAAACACAACCTTCAGAACGAGATATAGCATTACGAATTTCTTGTTATACCATTTGGCCTAACTCATACCCATGCAGCTTTTATAGATCTAATGAATGGAGTATTCAAGGATTACCTTGATTAATTTGTGATCGTCTTCATTGATAATATTTTGATATACTCTAAGTCCAAAGAAAAACATGAACGTCATCTACACATTGTCTTACAAATTCTTTGAGAGAATAAGCTTTATGCAAAATTCAAGAAGTGCGAATTCTAGATGACACAAATTTCTTTCCTTAGACACGCCATCTCTAAAGATGGTGTGTTTGTTGACCCTAGTAAGATAGAAGTAGTTCAACAATGGCTAACACAGACCAATGTGAAAGAAGTTAGAAAGTTTTCTCAGTTTGGCAGGGTATTATAGAAAATTTGTGGAGGGATTTTCAAAGATTGCAACTCCGCTGACCCAGTTGACTCAGAACAATATGAAGTTGGTATAGTCAAATGATTGTGAACAGAGTTTTAGAGAACTAAAATAACGATTAACTTCTGCCCCAGTTTTAACCATTTCCGAAGGATTAGAAAGATTTATCATCTAGAGTAATGCCTCCAAAATATGTTTGGGATACGTTCTCATGCAACGTGGAAAAGTAATAACCTACGCCTCACGATAGCTGAAGGAGTACGAGAAGAATTATCCAACATATGATCTTGAACTTCCAATAGTGGTCTTTGCTTTAATAGTATAATTTTGAATCCCTAATTTTTATTTATATGTAAAAATGTGTTAGAGATGTTCTTTTAAAATATTAAGATTTTTGGGTATATAGAAATAACTCTATAAAATTCAAGAATGATTTGGTGTTTTAATAGTTTTTATGAAATTTCAATTTATAGATTAGAAATTAGGAAAAGTATACTAAAACTTATTAAAAAAATTTAAATAATTTTCTATAACTTTATTTTTATGTTATAATATCATTTGTAAAGTTTCAAAATAAATGGAATTTTGTATTAGAATCTAAAATGCTTTAAGTATGCATTACTTGTTGAAATTTTTATAATTTTTAGTTATATATGATATGAGATTTTTAAAAGACATATAAATATGTTTCTAGTAGCACATATTAATATATGTAATGAATATTGTTGCATGAATATTAATAAAAAGGGATAAAAAGAGACACGTGATTACAACAAGGATGAATGTGTAGAATTTTACTACAAACACAAGTAAAATTTTGTAAGGATCTAAGGTAAGTAAATCTCACCCTATGTGTTGATATGAAAAGTTACGTGTCATTTGAATATAATTGTGATTATACTAATATGTTGTTATATATTTTATAATAATAGATGCATTAAGTATGTAAATATATCATAAATATGTGCATACATAATTGCACAAAAAAAAATTATGATTTTCAATGAAATTAACTTTTTAAAAAATACTATGTATCAAAAACTATGTTTTAAGAAAAATATTTTCTTTAAGTGTATGTTAAGTTCTTGAAAGGAGTATAGACAACTGACTGATTTACCCACAGTCACTATGTTAATAACGAAAGTTTCAATTATGATACTAGTCATTATAGCACGATAGCTATATGGGATCTGAATAGCTATAGGGTTACATATGCTTGTCATGACACTATTTTTATAGCTCATCACTTCTGATAAATTTGGCATTACACTATATTGAGCTTAAATATGAAAAGTTTATGAAATAAAAATATTTATGGACAAGATGTTTCAAAAAAATAAAAGAGTGATATATAGTTATAGTTCCAAAAGTGTACTATTCATGTGACATAACATTCATTATATGCATAGGATTTATTTACTGAGCGCAAGCTCATTCTATTTATTTAAATTTTCTAGATGAGCAATACTTTCTACTAGAGGTTAGTCGTTGGAGACAGAATTCCAAATAGCAATAAAATATTTTAAGCAATTTTATATTTTTACTTTCAAGCATTTAATTAGTTGACCAAAATTGAGTGTGGTTTTATTTTTACAAAGTGTATGAATTTAATTTTTATTTTGAGACTTAATTTCAATTATAAAGTAAAATAAATCTTCATTAAAAAATATTTCTTTAATTTAATTACAAATAATAATGTTTAAAAGAAAATAAAATTTTTAAAAAAAATTGACCGATCTTCTTCTTTAATTTTATAAGACAAAATTATAAATTGCTCTTTCTTTTTAATCTAGATTTACGTAATGTTCAATAAAAATTCTTAAAATAGGAGTGCATTGACACACCAAAAAATGGGGCTGTAGAAACTCCCATGATGAAAATGTACAATCTAGCTAGTAAAAATTTTGACGAGGGAAAAATAAAGCAATTCCTCGCTAACATGAGGAACCAAAAGAAAGTAGAAGTAAACAAGCAATAATCCACATTCAAAAAAAAAAAAAATCAATAATCCATGTGAAGCATATGGTCACATCACGGGCCATGACCTTATTGCTGGGTTGGCTAATTTCTACCTTTTCTTTTTCATTGGTAAGTAATTTTCTAACTTTTTGTTCAAGCTTTAAAATAAATAAATAAACTTTTTAGAGGAAAGGTCTGACAAAAGTACTGAGTCATCGCTAGTTAGTCTCTCAACTTCATAGGTAGCAAACATGGGGCCGGCAGTGACTAAGAGAATTAATGTTTTTGGCTTCTTTGTAAGAATCCTTTTCAAACACTGTTTTCTTCGACGTTGATTGAGTACTACTGTTTTTTTTTTTTTTTTTTTGTTATGATAATCGTTGATTAGTGTTAGATTACTACTACGGGTATTTTATTAGAAAACATTGCCGAAAAAAAGAAACTATAACATCATGCTTTAACTCTAATGGGCAGCACTACGGCTAGCTAATTGACTATATATATATATACTCACGTGATGTGCTAAAGCTTAGGTGGGAGAGAGATCCCAATGCACTATATTGGCGATGATTCTTACCAGCTGTTCACGTGTCTCTGAACTGCTGATACTGTATCTACTAACTATCCACGTTTCCTTGTTATCCTAGAATGTTTTTAACTTCATGTCGGGTCAAAGAAGCGGGGGTTGCCACTTGCAAAGACTCTTCGATGCTTAAGTCAGATGTTTATCACTGACATTGAGTAGCAAAGATCAAATTTTTCTCTTACTTATAAATTTTTATATATCTCTCTCTATATGTGTATATGCCTTTTTTCTCAGGAGGACGCATGACTCATATATATAGTCATGGAACTGAGAACCTTCTGGCTCTCAAACCCAAGATCGAGTACCTTTTTTTATCATGACTTACTCCATAAATCACGGATCGTGGTTATCATAATTTCCCTTGTATAGTCGTGACCTACTTTCCGCCGTTCCCTATGGCTCGAGCCCGGCGAGGGTGAGATTTTGACAAGCCATCGTCCTGTCAGAACGTTTTGCCCAATCTGCACACCTACCCAGCATTGCATTAAATGCCCTGTTTGGGTTTGGAGCAGTGCGCTATCTCCAATGATCGTCTGGCGGAAGACCCTCGAGGCTCCTAATCCCCAACTGTAGAGGTAGGAATTAGACTAGGCTGAACCCGTCTAGGGTCTGGGATGGATTCGGCCCTGGCCTCCGATAGCCCACGGGCCTATATGGTATCACATGCGACTCGTGTGGCTTTTAAGCAGTCCTTCTAGACACGTGTCGGACAGTGTGCCCCTTATGACCTGTTCTACCACTTAATCGTCCACGTGGTACATGATCTAAGAGCGGGTCCCATAACTTCTCTCATTTCCCTATTTGACGGATTCGCATCCATCAAGTGGGGAAATTGTGCCTCTGGTCTGCCAATTCGAAGGGTACACGTAGCTCATTACCGTCATTTATCCCCAATTACTGATACTGGTGCACGCCAACCTATATCATAATTTTTTCAAATTTTGAAATTCTAGTGCTTCTGTCTTCCTTGTACTGTTCTCCTCCAGGGAAGACTTTTCAGCTCCTCCTCTATAAAAGCCGCGCTTGTGCTAATTTCTTACTGTACCAAAATCTCCAAGTACTCCACCTTTCTCAAATCTTAGGGTTTCTAAATCTTCCCTTCTCTAGAAACTTCTGCTCTCTTCGATCGCATCCAAGACAATGGCCTCGAACCAGAGTCAGAAGCTCCTCCCCATCGTAGATTCTGAGTTGGGCTCGTTAAGGAGGCAGCTCTGCTTCCCTAGCAGAGTCACTTTACAAAGGGTCGAGCACCCGGCAGACTGGTACATTCACCACTCTGCCCCCGAATGCTCCATCATCTTGGAGAGGAAACACCTAGAATAGCTGTGGTTTCCCCTTCCTCCCCTGGTACACCAGTTCTTCAGGCTGACGGTGATTCACTCGATACAACTGAACGCCAACGGAGTCATGATCCTAATGGGACTCTCTGCTTTATCGGTCCTTCTCAATGTGCATATCGACCTGGAGGTGGTCTTTTATACCTACAAGCTCACCCTCATCCCTAAAAGGAGCTCTTATTCTACTTTCTACCTCCAGCCGCTCTCAGGGTGCCACGTTTTTTGGGGCTTGCCGAGGTCGGACAAGCAATGGGATTCCCACTCTAGGCTGTACGCCGTCAGAGGGGCGTGGTGCTCTCCTTGGGTGAACGGAGAGCGTTTCCAAAGTAAGTACTGGGTCGTGTTTTGATTTTTGGTTCTACGTGCGCTTTGTCCGTTTTTACTCATGATATTTTTCCTCGCACAGCCTCTGTGGAGGAAAGCAGGATCGAGCCACGGCTGTCAGTGGGGCGGCTCAAGGAGCTGGAGGGAGTCATCATCTTTAGGTCTTCTGGGGATTGCCAATACATTCAGGCCGTTCTGATCCCCAGGTGATGAACATAATGCCGAGGATGGTCTCATATCTCCTCTTTCCACAGGACACGTAGATCATCACCAAGCACCTTCAGAGCCAGCTTGATGCCTCGGCTCTGAACCGGTTCCACTAGGATGAGTAGAGTCACATCGCCATGGTGGGTCATCAGATCATGGCATCGAGCTAGCTAGCAGGTCCTAATGACCTAGTGGCACCGACCAGTCACGAGTTCGAAGAGGCGATGAAGCTCGTGACCGAGGAGTGTGTCAGGTTCCGACGAGAGGAAGCCACTACCCCCAAGAGGGTTCGGGGTGAGTTCATTTTGTGCCCTAGGGCTCCATCGATCAGGTCATGGTTACGTTTTAATCATGTTGCTTGCTCTTACAGGTTCGGACGCAGGCCCTTTGACAGATCCATCCCCGGTCAAGGGGAGTACTATCACACACAGAGCCCGATCCAAGGTCCCCGTTGGTCGGTGTCTGGTGGTGTCCTCTGAGGATGAGGCCGAAGCCGGGGGGCAGGGAGTTGTCACCCTAAGAATGGGCTCGGACGATAACCTGGAGGATCTGTTCACGTCCGGGGGTGAAACACCCATGGTGCCTTCTCCTGAGAAAGGCGAGCCCGCGACCCAGGAGGCACCGGCCATAAAGATTGTGTATGGCAAAGGGGCACTTTCGAGCCTGCTAGGGGAGCCTATTGCACCGACTTCCTCTGCCCCTAGCTCTGGCTTGAAGGCGGGCGCGGGGTCTGGCACTGCCCGCTCCTGTGGGGAGATTGCCGAGCTCAGCGGATGGGCTCCAAAGCTGAAGTCTCGGTTGTCTTCTCCTCCCCTGGTCCCTATGTACCGGGGTCGCGAAGTCGACTCGTCCAAGGGGAAGGAAAGCCCGACGGGGAAGAGAGGCAGAACTGCCCCTTCTTCTGACAATGATGATGATAGGGCTACCCTAACCCTCATGAGGAGGAGAAAGTCTGTGTGTCGTGGTCCATCTGAGAATGTTGGTCAAGAAAAGACCGAAAAATTACAGCCAGGCAGGTCTCTAAGGGAGGTGGTAGCCGAAGCCGCTGAAGCAGCAGTAGTCACCGTGGCTTCTTCTACTGAGGATGCGCCACCTCAAGCTGTCGCCGAATGTACACTTGGTGATACCCTGCTTTCTATTGCCCCCACCTTCGACATTTTGGGAGCATCAAAAGAAGCTACTAGAGTGCGTTTGGTGGGGGGTGAAAGTGTCCTCGTAATCGGCGGGGTGGAGTTACATTCCCCGGACATGGATAACACCCAAGAAGAAGGTCCAGCCACAGAGTTTGAGCTAGAGGCGCTCTCCCTAGAGAACGTAGAGCTCGTTGCTGGCTACAGCATTGTGCAGGTTTGGCTCGTCTGGCTATCACCTCTATGTTTTCGGCATCATTACTGAGCACTGACTCCCCTTTCTTATATTCTACAGCTAGCCGCCATCCAGCCCTTCTATTCTTCTCATGTCAGTGAGCTGACGGGACAGTTGAATGCACGTGTTATGGCAACCGAGCAGAGCGAGGCCACCCTTGCCATATTGAGGGTGGACTTCGACCTGTACCGGAACCTGGACGAGGCTAGGGTCAGCAGCACGGTGGCCCATGCTTTGAGTGTCGAGAGAGTCAGGCGCGAGGAGTTGGTCGCCAAGTTGGCTGAGGCAGAGGGGAAGGTCCGATCCCTCGAAGCTGAGGTCCTAAGTCTGTGCTCGGAGGACGAGGCCACCAGGCTGGCCCAAGCCGAGCTCAAGGTCAAGGAGCAGGAGCTGCAAAGCGTAGGGGCAAAGATGGAGCTGGCTTTCATTACTCGTGATAGAGACATCGACGAGGCTAAGGAGGCGAGGAAAGCCGAGGTGAAAGCCAAGCTAGAGGCCCATTCCCTACAGTGCAGGCTTGAGTGGTCCAACGAGGTAATCCAACATCTCTATTTGGATCACAATAAACTAATGGAAGCTCATATGGAGTTGTCTTGTAAGAAAGGCGAAGATCTCGGCGATATTAACTCTCTTTTGATCGACTTGTTGCAGCAGCAAGCAGAGCTGAGGCTAGCAGCACTGAGAGATAGGCTGGCAGTCGCGAAGAAGCTAAAGATAAGGTACCAAAGGCAGTGGATATCCTTTCTGCGGAGAACTATAGGTTTGGTTGGGAGAATAGGGAATTCGAGAGCCACGCGGAGGTGGTAACGCCAGACCAGTTCGATGAGCAGAAGGGTGTCGAGAGGGACCATTATTCCGTCACGTACTACATGCTGTAGTTAGGGGATGAGATTAACATCGTGTACCCTGTTAATGTACTGAAAATACTCGACGAAGAAAAAGACGGGCCCTCTACATCTGCCTCTGTCGCCAGAGAGATTGTCCTCGCTTCTGGTCAGTCAGAACAAGCCACAGAGGCTCCTGAGGGTTAGCCTAGCCCTGGCGCCTTAACTGGCGGAGGGTCAAGTGTGGTCATCTTGTCTAGCGATGATTATGACCTCAGTATGCAGTATACTGCCGAAGCTGGTCCAAGCACCGAAATCGGTATCGCTCCCCTCGCCGGAGGTAATTAGGGCCTCTCGATCTTTTATGTATTTGTAAAGTACTGACTGTATTGTGTAAAGCTGACACTTGTTGCAAGAACATGTTTAAATAATAAAAACAGCGTACTTTTCTCACGGTTTTTTTTTTGCTGCCTGCATTCGTGGTCAGGGTCAGATATCATATACGATGCCATTCCCTTGTCAGCGATCCGGTTGACCTCTGGGTCTGGCCTAATCGTATATGATGTGGTGTTATTAGTGAATTCCCTCCGTGCTATGACTGATGAGATTAGCTCCAGAGATCTGGATATGAGTTCCGGCTAGTCTGGCTTTGAGGATGTATAATTTCTGTTATGACTTGTTTTAGCAGAATTTGATCTGCGCATATGGCTGGACTTCTCCGACCCTAAATAGGAATGCACCAGGCACCAGCTCTAGGGATTGGTCGACAACTGCTTGGACCCATTGCTGTAGAGGAAGACGCCTGGGCTCGGCTTTTATCGGGAGCAAAAAGGGCATTACTACTCCGATGTGTCCTTGTGAGTCCGTCCAAAACCTACTCCTTACAAATAGAAACACTAGATCTGTGTCCTTGTCGACCATGCATCCTGTATTTTAAGTAATAATAAACAGAATTTGGTTTTAATTTCTGCCTTCGCGTTTAGTCTTGTCTGGGCCTACTTCCAACAGGTAGGCTTTGGCTTCCGACTACTTTCAATCCATGCGTGGCTAAGGTGCTCTCTAGGGAGGGTCTACTTCCAACAGGTAGACCCTGTCCCTGCTTACCTTTGGCTTATGCGTAGCTAAGGTGCTCCATGGGGAGGGTCTACTTCCAATGGGTAGACCTTGGCCCCGTTTACCTTTGGCTTACGCGTAGTTTAGGTGCTTTCTGGGGAGGGTCTTATCGCTCAGGTCTTCCCCAGCCTGCAAGTATTCCTTGAGGTTCAGTGGTAAGTTTTTGTTCTGCGGCCTGTTGCCCTTCGTATGTCCTCTTGGGTCGTCGGTGAGCGACGTGATCCCTATAGTACAATTTTTGATGAGGTCTGCTGGCAAGCATTTTATTGCATAACTCATTCCTCTTCGTATGTTCTCTCGGATCATCGGCGAGCGACATGATCCCTGTAGTACGATTTTTGAAGAAGTTTGCTGGCAAGCATTTTATTTCACAGCTCATTCCTCTTCATACGTTTTCTCGGGCCACCGGCAAGCATTTTATTGCGTGATGTGATTCCCATAGTATGATCGTTATTAAGGTCTGCTGGCAAGCATTTTATTGTGCAGCTCATTCCTCTTTGTACGTTTTCTCAGGCCATCAACAAGCATTTTATTACGCGATGTGATTCCTATAGTACGATCTTTATTGAGGTCTGCTAGCAAGCATTTTATTGCGTAGCTCATTCCTCTTCGTACGTTTTCTCAGGCTATCGGCAAGCATTTTATTGCGCAATGTGATTCCTATAGTACGATCCTTATTAAGGTCTACTCGCAAGCATTTTATTGTGCAACTTATTCCTCTTTGTACGTTTTATTGGGCCATCGGCAAGTATTTTATTGTGCAATATGATTCCCATGGTACGATCTTTATTGAGGTCTGCTGACAAGCATTTTATTGCGCAACTCATTCCTCTTCATACGTTTTCTCAGGCCATCAACAAGCATTTTATTACACGATGTGATTCCCATAGTACGATCTTTATTTGTGTGAATAGATTGTGGGGTTTGACACTGGGGGCAGACTCTTTTACATAGCAATCCAATGGATAGTTCTGTGTAGCAGACATCTTGATCTGTTTTGGAATCAGGCTATTTAATAATACAAGAATTTATATGTGTCTTACATGTGGTATTTTTTCAAGTGCTGGGCATTCCATATGTTAGGTAGGCTCTTCCTGGTCTTGAGTTCCTTCAGGATGTACATGCCATTGTCAAGCACTTTGATCAACTCGTAGGGCCCGACCAAGTTAAAGTCCAGCTTCAAGGAATTTTCTATTCTGACCTTCAAGACCTAATATCCGGTGTTAAACCAACAAGTGCTAACCTTCTTTGCATAATAAGACCTGGCTTGCTAGTGGTACGAGGCCATATGGACCAGAGCCATGTCCTTTGTTTCTTCAAGGAGGTCTGTGTTGCGGCTTAGCTGCTGCTTGTTCAGTGAGGCGTCTCTTACCACTTCGGAGTGAAGGGTCAGGACGTCAATTTCGGTCGGGATCACAGCCTCTAACCCGTAGACCATGGCGAACAGTGTTCTTCCTGTTGATCTCCGCTCCATGGTTCAATGGTCCCACATGACGGCCGGTAACTCTTCTAACCACCTTCCTTTAGCCTCCTGCAAGTTCTTTTTTATATTACTGAATATGGCCTTGTTTGTTACCTCTTCTTGGCCATTCCCCTGATGATAGTTTACAGATGAAAAGCTGAGCTTTATATCATACAAATCACACAGCTCCTTAAGCTTGGCGTTTTGGAACTACGTGCCATGATCAGCGTGTATCTCTTTCAAGATTCTGTATCGGCAGATTATGTTTTTCCAAATGAAGTTAATCGTGTCTACCTTATTGACGGTTGCATAGGCTTCAGTTTCTACCCATTTGGTGAAATAGTCGATGGCCAGCAAGACATACCTTCTTCTCCAAGTACTTCTGGGGAGCTCTCCGACGATGTCCAGACCCCACTTAGTGAAGGGCCAAGGAGTTATGTTCGAATAGAGCTCTTCCACAGGTTGGCATTTCAGGAGGGCAAACCTCTAACACTTATCACATTTCTTGACAAACTGGGCTGCCTCGGTCATCATGTAGAGCCAAAAGTATCCAGTTATTAAGGCCTTGTGGGCGAGGCTATGCTCGCCAGAGTGGTTGCCACACACTCCCTCGTAGATTTCCTCCATCAGCTTCTGCACCTCCATGGGACTTACACACCTTAGTATTGGTCCCATCGTCGATCTTCTATACAGTCGGCCCCCTACCATTGAGTATCGGGTATCCTTCAGTCTGATTGACCTTGCTTTCTGGGAGTCTATGGGCAGATTTCCTGACACCAGGTATTAGGTGATGGGTCTCATCCGACCTTCGTCTTCAGAGTCAGTCGCGAACACGTGATGTGCGATGGTCTCAAAAGGGTCTCTCGTGTTTTCGCCCTTTAGCAGAATCTCTGTGTGTTCGGTCGTCCCCCTAATTGACGTGCTTCTAGCTAGCTCGTCGGCCTTTTGGTTCATCTCCCTCAGTATCTGTTTGATGTCGAAGTTGCTAAAGCGGGCTTTCGCCCCCATTACCCTGAAGAAGTACCTATGTAGTCTTGGCTCTTTTACTTCGAAGTCTCCCCTGACCTGACCCATGATCAGCTGTGAGTCAATCTTTACTGCGATGTTCTCTACTCCGAAGTGCAGAGCCAGCTCAAGGCCTTGCAGTAGTGCTTCGTACTCCGTGTCATTGTTCATTGCCTAGAAACCAAGTCTTAAGGCTTTTTCTACCTTGAGTCCTACTAGGGTATATAGGACGACTCCGATACCTAACCCTGAGGTGTTCGTGGATCTGTTGGTGTAGAGGGTCTAGGTTGAAAGGATGTGAGCCGGAGACATCTGAGGTGGGTCACGTGGCTCACCAAAGGACTGGATTTCCACTAGGAAGTCTGCCATGACTTGCCCTTTCTTTGCCACTCGAGGCCAATACTCAATGTTGTATATCTCCAACTCGATGGCCCATTTGGTCAGTCGTCTCGATAGGTCTAGTTTGGCCAAGATTTGCCAGATAGGAAAGTCTGTATACACTATAACTGAGTGCACCTTGAAGTGCTGCCTTAGTCTTTTCTTAGCATTGACCAAAGGAGAACCAGTTTCTCTGCCATACTGTATCACGTCTCGGCGTCCAGGAGTATGCGGCTTGTGTAAAATACCAGCTTCTACTTGTTGTCTTCCTCGACAAACAATACAGCGATGAGTGCTACTTCGAACATTGCCAAATAAGCATATAGGCACTGCCCCTCTGCTGGGGAAGCCAGGATAGGCGGGTGACTTAAATACAGTTTGAGCTCTATCAGTGCCTTGTCCTGCTCCTCCCCCTAGACAACTGTGTAGCTTTTCTTTATACACTGGAAGAAAGGCTTACATCGGTCAGATATTTTAGAGACAAATCGGCTGAGCGCGACTATCTTCCTGGTTAGGCACTGGACCTCCCGAATGGTTGAGGGTCTTTGTATATCTGCGATTGAGGATAACAAGATCGGGTTGGCCTCAATGCCTCTTTTGCTCACAATGTGCCCTAGGAACTAGCCGGAGGACACCCTGAACGTGCATTTCTTGGGGTTCAGACACATTCGGTAGCACCTCAGAATCTGGAAACATTCGTTTAGATGCCCCAGATAGTCTGAAGCTTCTCTACTCTTTACGACCATGTCGTCGATGTAGATCTCCATCGTCTTCCCCAGCAGCTCGGTGAACATTTTGTTCATGAGTCTTTGGTAGGTCGGTCCCGCGTTCTTCAAGCTAAAAGGCATGCATTTGTAATAGTATAGACCTCGCTCTGTAATGAATGTTGTGTGTATCTGGTCTTCCTTGTATAGAAGGATCTAGTTGTATCTAGAATAGGCATCTAGGAAGCTCATCCGGTTGAATTCCACCATTGAATCGACCATTTGATCAATCTTCGGCAGGGGAAAGCTGTCTTTAGGGCATGCCTTGTTCAGATTGTTAAAGTCTATACAGGTCCGGTCATCGCTGTTTTTCTTCTTTACTACCACCAGATTGGAGACCTAGCATACGTATATGCACTCCATGATTAGGCTATTTTCTAGTAGCATCTCGACCTCCTTGTTAATCATCCTATTTTTCTCCGGTGTGAACTTTCGGGGCTTCTGTCTGACCAGAAGAAAATTGGGATCTGCATTTAGTCAGTGGCAGGTGTGCGCGTAGTCTATTCCTAACATATCATCGTGGAACCACGCAAAGACGTCTTCATTTCGCCTAAGAAATTCCAATAGCTCACTTTTTTCCTCTTCAGGTAGCAGGGCCCCGATCAAGACTACTTTTCCCGGTTCTACTTCTTTCAAAGGGACCGCTACAAGCTCCTTAATCGTGGTTTTCGGCCCGTCGGACTCCTCTTCAATCCGCTTCATATATGTTGGCAGGTGGTCTTTTGATTGCTATCTGTCCTTTGTCAAGACGTTCGTGCTCGTATCGGTCCCCCTCAAGGTGGTCGCAAAATACTTCCTTGCAGAGGTCTGGTCTCCTTTAATATCTATCGGGTAGGTACCATCCTTTGATTAACATCTTAGGACTTGGTGGAGGGTGGAGGCGACCCCATGTATGGCGTGGATCCACCCTCTCCCCATGATGATGTTGAAGGAGGATTGGCAAACGATGACGACGAAATCTACATAAAGGCACCTCTTCGTAGCACAGACCTTCAGAGTCACGATGCCCAAGGGGTTGACCTTAGTACTATTGAAGGCAAACAGTGGTTGATAGGTTAGCCTGAGCGTGCTCTGATTCAGGCCTATGTTCTCAAAAGTGCTGAGAAACAGGATGTTGATGCTATTTTCACTGTCGACCAGGATCCTTCTGACCAATGCAGAGTTGATCTGCAGCTTAATTACCAGGGGGTCATCATGAGGTAGGCACACAATGGCCAAATCTTATGGGATGAAGGCAATGGGGACGGCTGAGGCGTAGCTTTCTCCCGTCGTCAGGTGGTTCACAGAATGCCCCATGCCCCTCAGGCACTTCACCCTTTCTTCGGTTCTTTTTTGGCACTTTTCCTTCTCTTCCTAACTCTGGCTTGGCTCTGGTCTGCCTATAATCGTTGGCACTATCCTCAGAGCCTGCTTCCCCGGTACTAGTCTGCCGTATTCGAGCCTGGCGGCGTCCTCCTTGGACTGGTTTCTGCTCGTCTTCACGTACTGCTTCAACTTGCCAGCTTGTATTGCCATCATAACCTGCGCGTATGCCTGGACTTCTCTGGAAGTTGCCTGAACTATAACAGGGCTGGCCCCACCAGGGTGATGGAGAAGACTTTGCAGGTCACAACCTCGTCCCAAGTCTCTAGAGCCATCTTTTGCTAAAAATGGTATATATGATCGAGGGAGTCGGTCTTTCCCTCGAACGATCTGAAGGTCAGGGTCATGAAATCCATTGGCTTGGGTTCCAGCTAGATCTAATCGGCGAAGGCTATCCGGTTGATCCAATGTATGGTCTGTTCTGCCAGATCATCAGGGGTCTGGCAGTGATGGGCCCCGAGCCTCTTACTTAGCTCTGCCATCATCTCCAGTTTCTAGTTGGAAGCGCACCTTTCGAGCTCTCCTGGTATATTCTGTCCACTGCCGTTTCCGCCCGAAAAGTCCTTGTTTGACTTTTTCGTTCCCCCTGCATCCGCGATCTGGACAGGCCGGGGACTTCCCTCGGCAGTTGATCCCTAGACTCTTGGTGGACCTCCTCATCGAAGCCCTCCCTTCACCTGCTCCTGGCTTTGCTTGCTAACAGCCCTTCAAGGTGGGCATTATCTCTATGAACTTCTGCGACTTCATCTTTTAAGCCCAGGACAGCCTAGTGGGCCATCTCCACCTTCTTGTTTGCTTCTGCCAAGGCGGCAAGTATTTGGTCCAGCTTTTGCTCCAGACTGGGTCGTGCTTCCCGGAAGCTTCCTTCGGTGTCAGGACGTATGCTCCTGGTTGTCATTCTTAAGGGTGCCATCCGATATTGTATAGCTTTTTTGTTTGGGGAGAGCGTGGTCATGAGACTCTTACTCTTTCTCTCGCGGTCAACGTTTCCCACAGATGGCGCGAAACTATTGGTGACGATTCTTACCAGTTATCCACATATTTTTGAACTACTGATGCTGTATCTACTAACTGTCCATGTATTCTTTGAATCTGATATACATTACACATATATACACACATTTTCTCTCTTTCTTTGCTTTTGATTCAAACATCTTATATCTGATTTTTTTAAAAAAAAAATAACTTACTCATTCAACCTCTTATTGGATTTCCTTGTCATACATGCTTTAATTAGCCAAAATGCACAAACTCCTTAATATACTTTTCTTTTTTTGCTAATAGCCTTAATATACTCTATAATTGAGCGAATATGGGTCATAGGCTATATTTAGTAGGAAAGAAAAGACTGAGAAAAGAAAATATTTGAGAGAAAAATAATAGAAAATTGAAAAATTAAGTTGTTTCGTAAAAGGGAAGAGGAAACAAGTGATGGGGTGGTCTACACAGTTTTTTTCCCAACAAAAACAGAAAGAAACTACGAAGGAAAAGGTTATGTAGTATATGAGTAAGTCAAATTACTAAAATATTCTCAAATACTTAACTTTAAATAATAATTATAAATAAATAAAATAGTCATTTTAAATTAAACTAATTTTCTTTCCTCTTTATATACCAAACAACTATGAGAAAAAAATATTTTCATTTCCATCTTATAT
Organism: Parasponia andersonii; assembly: GCA_002914805.1. Lineage (NCBI taxonomy): Eukaryota > Viridiplantae > Streptophyta > Magnoliopsida > Rosales > Cannabaceae > Trema > Trema andersonii. The sequence goes on from JXTB01000381.1 coordinate 132,186, forward strand.
ATTTTATTTCTCTCCTATTTTTTCCTTCTCTCTTATTTTCTTTCCTCTCTACCAAATATAGTCTTAAATATGGATTTCTCATAGTCACTTCTCCTAATGCAAATCTCGAAATATGCTGATTCTATAATGGGGAAAAAAAAAGAAATTGGTCATTGGAATAATTGTATTCTCTTTTTTTTCAAAAAATAAATACCATTTGGAGATCCTCTCTTCCTATTGTGTATTAGTCCAGTTTGGTAAAGGATTTACACCTAAGGGGTCTACTAAACCCTTGTGATAAAAAATGAGATTCACTCATTAATATTTTTAAAACTAATCATCATTGTCATACTACACATGTAAAATTATTTTCTTTAATAAATTTCAAACTACTTTAGCCATCTCTGATAGTCCTAATAGACACCTTGGCAACGGCACCTTTGCTTGACTAGGATCGAAAAATTTTGACTATGATTGAACTTGTTCGGCCGCCTCTTCTCCCGGTATTTCTAATCATTTTTCAACTGGGATTGAACTACTATTGGACCATAGTTAAACAATTCGACTGGGATCGAAGTTACTGGTCAAAATTTTCGACCAGCGTTCGACTATAGTCAAACACGGTTGATCGTCTTCCCAGCGCTGCCTCCGTCACTTTTGATTTTTTTTAACTTGGTAGAAATTTTTGTACTAGGGTCGAGTTAAAGGTAATTTTAGAACTTTGAAATATTCATTAAATTAGATGATAATACAGTCCTATTTTTGTAAATAGTTTATAATTTTTTTTCATCTATATTAAAAGAGAGTTAAAATTGATAATCACTAATTTGGTACAAATTGTCACCGAAAATGAATATAAATTTAAAATCAATGGGACTTGTAAGGAATAGAGCTCTTGGTTTTTCCTTCAAATCACCACTTGCAGGGGACTAGAATACCCCTAAAGAGTCTTACGAAAATTTCCTAATAATGTATATCAAATCCAAACCATGTAATCTTTAATGAAAAGAGAACATTTCCTAATTAATCTCTTGATCTCTTATCAAATCCTCACGATAACTCAATCATCCAATATATTAAAAAAATAAATTTGAATTTTGGATTAAAAATTTATGTCAGTCAGCACCAAAGGTTGTTGTTGGAAGGGATGTCGCGTTCTTGTTCATTTACCAATGTTTTGGGTCGTTTAATACTTGTCTCTGTGGGGCCCGTTCCTAGATCACATACACATGGTCGATTAAGTGGCAGAGCAAGTCACAAAGGGGCATGCCATCTGAGCACGTCCAGAGTAACCATTCAAAAGCCACGCGAATCACACATGATACCTCATGGGCCCATGGGTTGTCCGAGGTCAGGGCCGAATCCATCCCAGACCCTGGACGGTTTGGCCCAATCCAGTTCTTGCCTCAACAGTTGGGGTCAAAAGCCTCGAGGGTCTTCTGCCACAAGACCACAAGAGGCAACACACTGCTCCAGACCCAGACAAGGCATTTAATGCGATCATGGGTAGGTGCACACATTGGGCAAACCGTCCTGACAGAACAGTTGTTTGTCAAAGACTCACCCCCGACAGGCCCGAATCATAGGGGATGGTAAAAAGCAAGCCACGACGATGCAAGAAAAATCACGGTAATCACAAACCATGATCTCTGGAGTAAGTCATAATAAGAAAAGGTACTCAATCCTGGGATTGAGAGCCAGAAAAAGCTCCCAGTTCCAAGATTATGTATATAAGCCTTGCTTCTCCCTCAAAAAAAAGAGATTAAGATAGACATATAAAAAGAAAAACTAAATCTTTGCTTCTCAGCCTCAGGGATAAACAACTGACTTAAGCATCGGAGAGTCTTTGCACCCCGTCTTTCTGAACCGACTTGAAGTAAAAAGCATAATAGGATAGCAACGATACGTGGACAGCTGGTAGATACAATGTCAGCAGTTCAGAGACACGTGGATAGTTGGTAAGAATCGCTCTAACAGTTTGGCACCATCTGTGAGAAATTGTTGAGCTTGAGAGAAAGAGCAGGAGTCTCATGATCGCGCTCTCCTCAAACAAAAGGCCATACAATGTCAGATGATTGCACCCTCAAGAATGACAACCAGGAGCACACGTCCCGACGCCGAAGAGAGCTCCCAGGAAGCATGACTGGATTTGGAACAAGAGTTAGAACAAATGCTTGCTGCCCTGGCAGAAGCAAACCGGAAGGCAGAGATGGTCCACGAGTCATAGGTTTAAAAGATGAAGTCGTGGAAGTACGCAGAGATAACGCTTGCCTCGAAAGGCTGCTGGCAAGCGAAGCCAGGAGTGGGCGAAGGGAAGACTTTGACGAAGAGGTCCAATAAGAGTCTGGAGGCCAACCAACGAGAGAAGTTCCCGCCCTATCCAGATCACAGATGCAGGGGGAGCGACAAAGCTAGACAAGGGCTCTTCGAGTCGGAGCGGCGGTGGACCAAAGACACCAAGAAAGCTTGGAAGGTATACTTCCTAACCAAAAACAAGAAATGATGGCAGAGCTGAGTAAGAGGCTTGGGGCCCATCACAGCCAGATCCCCGATGATCTGGCAGAGCAAACCGTGTGAGAGATCAACCGGACGGCCTTCGTCAACTGGATCCAGTTGGATCCCAAGCCGAAAGACTTCACAACTCTGACCTTCAGACCATTCGAGGGAAAGACTAACCCCCTCGATCACATATACCACTTTTAGCAGAAGATAGCCTTGGAGACCAGGGATGAGGCTGTGACCTGAAGAGTCTTCTCCATAACTCCGGCGGGGCCAGCCCTGTTATGGTTCAGAAAACTCCCAAAGAAGTCCATAAACGGGTTCGAAGATTTCTGCAAACTTTTCTTAAAGCAATACGCGGGTGCCCGAAGGTAGCAAAAAACTATACGAGACCTTGATCGGTTGGAACAAACCATGAACGAGTCTCCGAGAGAATACTTGTCGCGTTTCCTAGAGGTGATGTCTCTAGTGCACAATGCCGACTCAGCCCAAGCTGCAAGCTCGTTCGTCAGGGGCCTACACTTGGACCATCTGCTTTTGAACTTACCATACGATATGGCAGACATCCAGGCAAGGTCAGAAGGGGTATTCAGAATGCTGGAAAGCCACCAGAACACGCTCAAGGCCTCTACTGCAATAACAACAGTGTCAGCGCAAACCCTGGCTCTACAAGGAATAAACAGGCCTACGCTAGACCAAGGGCCAACTCTGAAACAGGGAGCCCCCACCCAAGGCGGTCAAGAAGACGGAAAGAGGGGGAAGGCATCTAGGGACCCGCTGCCGAAATACGAGCTCAACATGCCGATGGATGTGATCTACCTCTAAAATAGGGACAGGGGCATTTTCAAAGACCTGCCCAAGTCCAGTGTTCCTGAGCACATGAAAAATAGGAATAGGTACTGCCAATTTTATAAAGATCATGGGCATGACACCATCAACTGCCGTAGTCTTTACCCATAGATTATAATGGCGATCTATGCCGACAAGTTGAAGCAGTATGTGAAGACTGGCAGAAGCTAGTTAAAGGAAGACGCTCCCAGGCCCAAAAAAGGCAAGCAGACCTAGGCCTCTGGGTCAGGAGAGCAGGCTTTGAGGATAGTGTCGACTATCATAGGCAGACCAAAGCCTACCCAGGGTCAAGAAGAGAAGAAAAAATGCCAAAAAAAGACCGAAGAAAGGGTGAAGCGCCTGAGGAGGATAGGCCACTCTGTGAACCACCTGGTGATGGGAGAAAGCTATGCCTCAGCCACCCCTATCGCTTTCACCCAGCTAGACTTGTCCATAGTGCATCTACCCCATGACGACCCATTGGTGATTAAGCTACAGATCGACTCCGTGTTTGTCAAAAAGGTCCTGGACAATAGCGGAAGTAGCATCGATGTCCTATTCCTCAGCACATTCGAGAGCATGGGCCTGGATCAAAACACACTCAGGCCAACCTGTCAGCCACTGTTCGCCTTCAATAGTACTAAGGTCAGCACCTTAGTCATTGTGACCCTAAAGGTCTGCACGGCAGAGAGGTGCTTGGACATGGACTTTGTCGTCATCGACTGCCAGTCCTCCTTCAACGTCATCATAGGGAAAGGGTGGATCCACGCCATGCATGGGGTCGCCTCCACCCTCCACTAGGTCTTAAGATATCTATCAAAGGATGGTACTTATACGATAGATATCAAAGGAGACCAAGCCTTTGTGAGAAAATGTTTTTCAACCGTCTTGATGGGAGCCGATACGGGCGTGAGTGCCTTGACGGGGGACAGATAGCAATCAAAAGACCGCTTGCCAGCATACATGAAGCAGATTGAAGAGGAGTCTGACAAGCCAGGATCCACGATTTAGGAGCTGGTGGTGGTCTCTTTGAAAGAAGCAGAACCGGCGAAGGTAGTCTTAATCAGGGCCTTGCTGCCTGAGGAAGAAAGGAGCGAGCTGTTGGGGTTCCTTAGGTAGAATAGAGATGTCTTCGTGCGGTCCCACGATGACACGCCTGAGATAAACCCCCTGGCACATGCCTGCCACCGGTTAAATGCAGACCCCAATTTCCCTCCGGTCAAGCAGAGGCCCTGAAATGTTCACACTTGAGAAAAACAGGGCGATCAACAAGAAGGTAGAAATGCTACTGGAGAATGGCCTGATCATGGAATGTGTATACCCGTGCTGGGTCTCAAACTCGGTGGTGGTGAAGAAGAAAAATGGTGATGACTGTATTTGTATAGACTTCACTAACCTAAACAAGGCCTGCTCGAAGGACAACTTCCCCTGCCAAAGATCGACCAAATGTTCGATGCGACGGCTGGATTCGATAGGATGAGCTTCCTAGATGCCTACTCTGGATACATCCAGATCGCTCTGCATGAGCAGGACCAGATCCACACAACATTTATTATGGAGCGAGGTCTGTACTGTTACTGACGTATGCCTTTTGGCTTGAAGAATGCGGGGGCGACCTACCAGAGGCTCATGAACAAAATGTTCGTCGAGCTACTATGGAAGACTTTGGAAGTCTACATCGACAACATAGTCATGAAGAGAAAGAAGCTTTGGGCCATCTGGGACATCTAGATTAATGTTTCCAGATTCTGAGGCACTACTGGATGCGTCTGAACCCCAAGAAATGCGCATTCGGGGTGTCCTCTGGCCAGTTCCTAGGGCACATCGTGAGCAGAAGGGGCATTAAGGCCAGCCAGATCCAGTTGTCTTCAATTGCAAATATGCAAAGACCCTCAACCATTCGGGAGGTCCAGCGCCTAACTGGGAAGATAGCCGCTCTCAGCCGATTTGTCTCCAAGATGTCTGACCAATGTAAGCCTTTCTTCCAGTACATAAAGAGAAGCTCCACTATTGTCTAGGATGAGGAGCAGGACAAGGCACTGGTAGAGCTCAAGTTGTACTTAAGTCATCCGCCTATACTGGCTTCCCTGGCAGAGGGGTAGCGCCTATACGTATACGCTTATTTGGCAGTGTCCGAAGTAGCGATCAGCACCATACTATTCATCGAGGAAGACAGCAAGCAGAAGCCAGTATTTTACCCAAGCCGCATGCTCCTGGACGACGAGATGTGATATAGTATTGCAGAAAAACTGGTCCTAGCTCTAGTCAATGCAAAGAAAAGACTCAGGCAATACTTCGAGGCACACTCGATTACGGTATATACGGATTTCCCCATCCGGCAAATCGTGGCCAAACCGGACTTATCGGGACGACTAACCAAGTAGACCATCGAACTGGGGATATACGACATCGAGTATCGGCCTTGAGTGGCGAAGAAAGGGCAAGTCATGGCGGACTTCCTGGTGGAAATCCAATCCTTCGACGAGCTACATGACCCACTTCAGACGTCTCCGCCTCACGTCCCTTCAGCCTGGACCCTCTACACTGATGGATCCATGAACGCCTCGGGGTCAGGTATCAAAATAGTCTTGAAGACCCTAGTAGGACTCAGGGTAGAGAAAGCTTTGAGGCTCAGTTTCCAGGCAATGAACAACGAGGTGGAGTATGAGGCACTATTGCAAGGCCTTGAGCTGGCTCTGTACTTCAGAGTAGAGAGCATCGCAGTAAAGACTGACTTGCAGCTAATCGTGGGTTAGGTCAGGGAAGACTTCGAAGTAAAAGAGCCGAGATTACAAAGGTACTTCTCCAGCGTAATGGGGGCGAAAACCCACTTTAGCAGTTTCAACATCAAACAAATACCCGGGGAGATGAACCAAAAGGCCAATGAGCTAGCTAAAAGTACATCGATCGGGGGGATGATCGGACACGCGGAGATTCTGCTAAAGGGCGAGAACATGAGGGACCCTTCAGAGACCCTTGCATGCGATGTGTTTGCAACTGACTCTGCAGACGAGGGGTGGATGAAACCCATCACCCAATACTTAGCATTCGGGAACCTACCCACGAACCCCCAAGAAGCGAGGCCGATTAGACTGAAGGCTGCCAGATATTCGATGGTTGGGGGATGACTGTATAGGAGATCAACGATGGGACCAATGCTAAGGTGCATAGGTCCCGTCGAGGCACATAATCTAATAGAGAAAATCCACGAGGGAGCATGCGGCAACCACTCTGGCAAACGTAGCCTCGCCCATAAGGCCTTGCTAGCTGGATACTTCTGGCCATACATGATGACCGAGGCGGCCCAATTTGTCAAGAAGTGTGACAAGTGCCAGAGGTTTGCCCCCATGAAGTGCCAACCTATGGAGGAACTCCATTCGAACATAACTCCTTGGCCGTTCGCTAAATGGACATCGTCAGAGAGCTTCCCAGAAGTCCAAGGGGAAGAAGGTACATCTTGCTGGCTACTGATTATTTCACCAAATGGGTAAAGGCTGAAGCCTATGCGACCGTTAATAAGGCAGACACAATTAACTGCATTTGAAAAAACATAATCTATCGATACAAAATACCGAAAAAGATACACGCTGATCATGGCGCGCAGTTCCTGAACGCTAAGCTTAAAGAGCTGTGTGAGTTGTATGATATAAGGCTCAGTTTCTCATCCGTAAACTACCCTCATGGGAATGGCCAAGCAGAGGCAACGTACAAAACCATATTCAACAATATTAAAAAGAACTTGCAAGAGGCTAAAGGCGGGTGGTTAGAAGAGCTACTGGCCATTATGTCGGCCCATCGAACTACAGAGCAGAGGTCAACAGGAAGAACACCATTCGCCATGGTCTACGGGTCGGAGGCTATGATCCCGACTGAGATTGGCCTCCCGACCCTTCACTCTGAAGTGGTGAGAGACGTCTCACTGAACGATCAGCAGCTAAGCTGCAACACAGACTCCTGGAAGAAACAAGGGACATGGCCCTTGTAACGCCCCCAAGCTCAACTATAAGACTATGTAGGTTAAACTAGGAAGCATTACTCTTTTATAAACCATAACTTTTGTTTTGTTAAAAAAATTTGAGCCAAATTTAAAAGTTTCAAGCTTTAAAACAAAAGAAACTGCGTGGCATTACTTTTTGAAAGTGCCTTTAAAAAATATTCAACCAAAAACTCCTTATCAGTTTATCTTGCTATCAGCAGTAATATTTACAATACACCAGAATAATAAAATACAAAGAAAACACCACCCACAAGTCAAGCTCGTCTATATCTGTATGATCATGGCAACAAGAAAGCGTGCTAGCTAACCAGCAACTCTATACATCATATATATCCTCACCTGCATCACAGGAACTAAATGAGCTAATGCTCAGTAAGAAAAGATCATGTATGCCCATGAATGTGTTTCATGTATAAACTTTATTGAAATTCCCATTGTACTCTTTCTTTCATAACTTTTCATTTTGATGCACTTTTCTTAGAAAATATTTCTTTATAGGGCCCTTGAGTACATTATAAAGTCGCGGCAGTCGGTAGGCCGTGCCCACCTATGAGGAAGGAAACACATGGCCAATGTGAACCATACCTACCCAATGCAGACCGACTAAGTAATGCACCTAATAAATCTCATAGTGCAATGCTCAGTCCCGGCGGTCGGTAAGCTGTGCCCACCTATGCGGGAAGGATGCCTGTACAAACCATACTTACCCAACGCAGATAGACTAAACACTATACTTGAAACATATCTCGTAAAATTAGTACAATGGTACTACTTTAAATCCAATGTGTGGAAAACTTCACTTCTTTGAAAATCATGCTTAAATGATCATGCCATACTTATATTTCCGTAAACTTTATAACAATAATATAAATAACATATAATTGAAATAATACACATAAGCATATAAGAAAATATCTTGTATCTACTATTGTTCTTGTGATGCAGTTAAAATAAATCTTCACTTACCTTGTGTCCGAGTAGAAAAGATAGTGGAAAGGGATAGTATCCTCTGTGGCAAGGTGTGTGGAAGACCTGATGTTAATTTTATTACTAACATTATTACTACAATGTAAAATGTTTAAAGAAAACAAGTACAAGACCGAATCACAGCTTTTACAAAATAAAGAACCCTAATCACAAAATGAACCAAAATGTCATCTACTTTCATAAAAACTAGTCCATTTGCTTCTAAATGGCACCATTTGGTCCTAAAAATATTTGGACAGCACCTCCCCTATTTTGAGGACATCCCCACATGATTAAAATTATAGTTTAAGACCTGTAATAACAATCAACAAGCTAATTCCCACATATACAATTCATAGAGGATCATTTACAGCAACCTAGGTATATTTGAATTCCTTTCGTTCAGATAAAGTTTAAAACCACTTTTATACTTATGTGTCATTATAAACAGTCACTAAATGAGTGTAATAATTATTAGGATCCATAAAATATACACTCCAAGTTTAGAAAATCAGATTATAAATATAAAAACTTAATCTACCACACATAACAACACTTAAATCCTTAACTAGCACACTTTAGGGCTTTAAGTATAACTTTAATCCTCCACTTAAATTCTGTATTTCCAGCCATATATAAGGTTTTCTTAGACCTTAATTCATCAAATAAAGGCTTTAATTATAAGAGCTAAAGCAATAGAAATAAATTACCAATTCTAAATTCCACAAAAAGCTCACCTTGACTAGTTTTAACTTTTGTTCAATCTCCTGTCTTTTACTTCCACAAAACTGATTTCTAACGCTTTTAAATTGATCTTAGGACTCAAGAGGACCTAGAGAAAACATTACTTAAGTAGTATCACGTGGAGAATGGAAATAACAAAACAAAACCTAGGAAGAAGAACTAGTAGAATTACCTTGACTAGTTTGGACCTATCTTGCTTTCTTGAGCTCCAAATTGAGTTCTACCACTTGGAAACTATTAGATATGAATAAGGGGAGTTGAGAGAAGTATAGAAAGTTATTGGAGTGGTGCGAGTCGTGGCTAAGGAGGAAGAATGGCATAACTTAAATTCTAAGAGGTATTTTGGGTATTTTGCACCTTACTTTCCATGTGTCTAGCTCTGAAACATCCTTAGCATACTCACCACGTTGCTGGTCAATCCTATATGCTTAAGTGTGGACCAAAACGGTGAAACCTAGCTTAGAAAGTGAATTCTAGTCATACTTTGACTTATGATCCTAAATAGCCAATCTTATTGTAATTTAGTTGAACCTATCCCCATAACAAATCATTAAATATAAAAAGAAAGTCAATTAGACTCTAATTGACGATGCAAACATAGTGTAATTAGACTCTAATTGAATACGCAAACATGACATTACGCGATTAAGCTGAATCTAAGCTAGCTTAGTATAATTAAACGCAGTTCAGTACAGTGACTGCCACCTCGTGCATACCTAGAACGAATATTTTTTTGAAAATGCTAGAAATGAGTCCTAAATATTAAATTAAAGCTATTTGACGTGCTAAATGGACAATGAATTTGGCTCCGAAAAGCGTAAAAAATACATTTTACCGAAAAA
>JXTB01000381.1:149315-186767 GCA_002914805.1 Parasponia andersonii
TTAGGGTGATTTTGTTTGTTCTTTGATAAGAAAGGGAATCATATATAGAAAAAGAGGGTGACGTTTCATAAAGATGTTTTCTTTCGTAGTAGTAAAAAGGAGACGAGGAGATGACGAGCGTGGCTATCCTCTTTAGGTGTGATCATAAGAGTTTCAATTTCGTTCAAGAATGTTCCCCAAGACTCTATGTACAGATCGCCACTACCGGACGGTAAAATGAGTCACCTGAACTCTATCCAAACAACTAATAAGGATGATACCCTAGACAAAGAAAGGGGGCATCGGACCAACAGATGGTACCTTTATATTTAATAAAACTCTTGAAAAAACTACCAAGATTCAAACTCACAACTTCTAATATCAAAAATAATAACGTTCCTTCTAGGCCACTTGTACGGTGATTTTCGCAGATATAATGGTTGCATGTGAAATAAAATTATGCTCATGTTAGCTGGTTTAAAAGCGTATTATTCGATAAGTCAAGTTATGTCGCACAGCTTATTAAGATTGGCCGTCCCCTTGATTGTTACTTGACTGAATACAGTACATCTTTATGATCCTTACTTTGAGAAAGAGTTCAATTATTGTATCAAATAGCGAAAAGTAGAAACAGCTTACTTAGACGATAAAAAAACGCAAGTTCCGCAAATCTAGACTAACTGTCTATATATATAGGTTTCGATTCTATTAAGTATTTTCGTTTTACTTATTTAATGGTTCATTATTATTTAAGTAGTTAAGAAAAAAATAATACAAAAAAAATAATTATTATTTAATATTTTTCTTTTCATATTTTATCATGAAAAGATGTGTATAATGAATTTTAATTAGTACTTGAAGATATATAAAAAACAATATCTACTAAATTAGTGACCATATATATGTCATTTTTATAGTTTTATAGATATAGCTATTATAATTAATTCAATTATTTTGAAATTATTTTAACTCCTGTTTTAATTTTTTTATAATGTTGAATTATACTTCTCGATATAAAACAAATACAACAAAATAGTAAAGGATTCATGTGTTTATTATGTTAAAAAAACATATAATAAAAAGAATAAAAATAAAAAATTTTAAATAATTTAAGAATCAAAATGACAAAATTTAATATTTGAATATCAAAATGAGATTTTTCTTAATTTAGGAACCAGAAAAGTCACTTGTCCTTAAATTAACGTTGAAAAAGACTTTTGAAGTGAACTTGGTCCGTTCGTACTGTTTACAGCTTTAAGCTTATAATTTTTCAAATGAAAAAGCTCTTTCTTTTAGTTTTTTATTATTTTTTTTTTTTTTGGTGCTTGAACTCTTTCTTTTAGCTTGATCCATACATACGTATCTAATTGTACAATTGAAAAATCCCATGCACAATATGTAAATATATATTGATCTTCTGATAGTCTGTGTGCTTGTATGTCTATCGAGTTTTAATCTTATTTTGAGGGCTAGAATCGATTAAGAGAGTACCGGTCATAGTTTTTTGCTTGAAAAAGTACCGGTCATAGTTAGTCCTCCAACTTCGATGTTGATATCAAATAAGTTTTCAGACATACACAGAAATACTTATTACATAGTCCCAACCCCATGAGGTGACTTGCTTTTATTGTTCAAATAAAACGACAAATTTAATTTTCTCTACAGCTCATTTGACTAGTACATACATATTTTTTATATTCTATTACTTAATGACAAGAAAATTACATGCTCGATGTCGGCTGAAGGCATAGGTTTCTTGGGCCTTCGCCTAAGGCCCCACTCCCACGTGCTTTTTTATTTTTTAATATTATTATTTTAGTATTTTTTTTGGGATAAATGGTAAAAAAAAGTATGTTAGAGATTTGGATATTTTATAATTTAAATTCTAAAATTTGGATATTATAAAATAAAATTTTGAGATTAAAAATTTTTAAAAATTAATAGCTGAATTGACTTTTTGAATAACTTTAACATAAAATTAAGGAGAATAATAAGAATTAATTCAGTTTTTATAGAAGATATTATTATTATTTCATTACTAAAATTAATCAAAAAAACAATTCATAGTATTAATTTCCAAAAATTCTTAATTTCAGAATATGTATTTTGTAAAGTACAAACTTCAGATTTTAAATTATAGAAAACTTAAACTTAAAGTTATGTTTTTGCAGTTTACTATTTTTTTTCACATCGAGGTGTTTACTCGAAACAAAAAAAGAAAAACTTTCAAAAAAAAAAAAAGAAGTTATATTAAATCAAAAAAGACAAATCAAAATACAAATCAAAAAAGACATAGATGTTATACTAAATTAAATTTATATGCATATAAATACAAATCAAATGAGAAATTGTATTAATTCATCTATGTAACTTGATTGGAAGAATGAACTCTTTGCAACTTCTCTTAAGTGGAGTTTTTTCATTAACTTAATCAAAAGTTTGGAATATTATTCTCTCTCTTCTCTCCCTTATTCTCTCATATAATCAAAACTTTAGAATATACATGCCCTAGTCTAAACTAAACTCTTATAATCATATACTTTCTAACCCAAACATATTGTATTAAAATTCTCTTAAGCATTTTATCAAACATATTGTATGCACATCATGTCTTCCTCAAACTTAAACTTCAAATGACTAAGCCTAATAAAAAAGATATAAAAGCATATACCAAAATAATTATTTTACTCTATTAATATTCTCTTATGAATTTATCAAACATATAGTATGCATGTGCTTCAAATTACCATTCCAAATCAAATGGCAAAACCTAAGCTTAAAATGAGCAAACCCAATCAAATTACATAAATAAATGAGAAAATTTTAACTTAGACATAATATAGTCACATTTACATAAGAATATTTCAACTTAAACATATACCAAGATAATAATTTTACTCAATGAACATTCTCCTATACATTTTATCAAACACATTGTATGCATATTATTTCTTCCTTAAACTAAAAGTTCAAATGACCAAGCTAAATCCAAAAGATACATAAAACATATACCAAAATCATGATTTCATTCTATTGGCAATCTCCTAAGCAGTTTACCAAATATATAATATGCATAAACTTTAAATGACCATTACAAATTAAATGGAAGCATAGTATAACCTTAAAATGAGTAAACCCAATCAAACTCAATCAAATTACATAAACAAATGAGAAACTTTACATAATTTCTCAAAGATTTCCTTCTGGATTTAGGCAACTCCAAACAAAGGTAAGTTAGACAATCTTTAATAATCTACACATTCATCAAAAACACAATGTGAATTAATGTACACAACCTTGCCGAGCAAATAAAATGAATATTATAAAAAAAAATTGCTAAACACATTACATTTGCTCAAGAGGCCATAGAGGAGCTTGGATAAGGTTCGAGGAGAAAGAGATAGACTAAAGCACAATGGAGAGAGAGAGAGACTTGAAGAGAGAGTCAGGAATGGTGGAAGAGGCTGAAGAGGAGCTCCGACCATCGAGGAGGTCGACAAAGAGTTAGATCGACTGATAGGAATGGTGCAAAATCTGAAAATAGGATCTCGGATTTGGGGTTCAAAGGAAAGGCGTGAATAAGACTCGGTTGAGGCATGAATAAACTTTAAAGAATTAGTCATTTTTTTAAAAAATAAAAATAAAAAAGTTTACCTAATAGACGGCGGGTATCTCTAAACCCATCATCTATAGTGATTCAAATTTTTTTAAATAATGCACCCTTTTATACGCTCAAACTTTAATTCAAAAAAACAATGCAAAAGTTAAAAAAAAAAAAAAAAAAAGTTAAGGGGGGAATAGACAACAGTTTTTCCAAATACCCGTCATCTATAGTAATTCAATTTTTTTTAAAAAAAGTGTGCCCTTTTATGTGCTTAAACTTAATAGAGCACAAATTAAAAATAGGACGGAATTCCCATTGTTTATAGTCTATAAGTTATTAAAATATCGTCCGCATATTTTAGATAATATTTTTCTCCAAAAACATCATTTTATCCCCCGTCTTTTAAAGCAAAATTTGTAGTAGTATTAATTTTCTTATATATTATTGTTTTGTATTGAGTTAATTTGTTTTTATATCTAAGAATTAGAACAATTATGTCTAAGAAAAAAATATTCATTCGATGAGAAATTTGAGAAATAGGAAAAAAATAAAAAAAAAAGAGTTTGTTCAATCTCAAAATAGAGATGTCGACGGGTGGTAAACTGAATCTTATATTAAAATTTTGTTGCATTACTAAAGATATATCAACCCTTCTAGTAACTTATTAATCTTTTTCTTTGTTAGAAAAAGGATCCATTTAACGGATTAGCGCTTAAGGCCCCAAAATACTTGAGCCGGTCCTTCACATGCTGGTAGAATAAAACTTTATTTATATATACATATATATATATATATATATATATATATTAGGAAAAAAACTACTATATATATAGTCAATGGCAGAGCCGGAAAAATATTTTAGGGGGGCAAATATAGAGATCAAAACTTTAAGCTAGCTTAAATAAAAATTCAATAAAGATTAATTTGCTTACATATTTTTCTAAGTTTAATCTCAAACATTTAAATTACAATCTAAAATTGTAGTTATAATAAGATATGTAAAAGTAATTTTTACTCTATTTGATGTTATAGTATCATTGTTTTCTCATTTATAGAATAATAAGTGCAATTTTTATTTAAAATACCTTCTAAATTAGAGACTAAAAACTCACTTATTTTATAAAATTTACAAACTAGGAGAAGTAAACAAAAATGATATAAAATTTATAAACATGTATCCCTTTACATAATACATTTGTATTACAAATAAAATGTCATAACTAAATATGTGAGTGAATTTTTTTTTTCAAATGAAAATATGTTAGTGAATTGAAAAACCTTTTAAAAAATACAAATATAAAACATTAATTTAGACCAATCTTCCAAAAAATATGTGTATAAATACGCACACAAATATAACATAAATATAATATAAAATTATTTTTTCCAATTTTATATATTGCTTAATAAGATATAACAGTTGCTAGTTGTTTAAACTAAATAAATTTTAAGAAAAAAATAAGTTGTTGATAAAAGTTAGGGGAAAAAATATAAAGGTAAAAAAGATGAAGATAAACTATAAGAAATTTAAATTTAAATAGATTGATGATATTTAAGACTTAAAAAATAATTAATCTAATTTTGAATAGATTAAATGTAAAATGCTTAAATTTAATGAAAAATGCATGCTAAATATATATATGCAAAAATGTAAATATATATAACCTAAAAAAAAAATCAAAAATCCAGGGGGATATGCCCCACTTGCATATGCCCCCTTGCCTTAACTCGGCTCCGCCATTGTATATAGTTCGTAGCCAAACACACACCAACAGCTTACACCTAGTATAGTTTATATATGTGTATGCGTGTGTATATATACAATACAGTCTCTTTAACGGCTGAAGGATATGTATGAATGATCTTATACCATCCCAAACATGTTTACAATCAAACTGCAGTACTGGTCTCTTCTACTTTTTTTCATTTCTTGGAGTTGCTTTGGACTGCCTGCATGTGGAGATAAACTTCATCCCGATGAAAGTAAGTACTAGTAGTACTCCATCTAGTTACTTTAATTTGCTTCTTTATATTATTATATACATACGTTATCTATATATAAACACCTATATATAGATGCAGCAGTAAACGTACCAACATATATGAAGGCCAATTAAACTTATTTTTTTTAGAAGGAAAAAAAGAAAAAAAGAACGCTTATAATTATGTATTATTATTTCCTTTTGGAGCACACAAAAGAAAAAGACGAAGAAAAAATGGACAAAGAAATCATGAGCTATAAATATGAGAAGCTCGATGTTGAAACTGAATTGTGCAGTTCAAGCTCTAAATGAAATAGCTGCTCAAGTTGGAAAGACAGACTGGAATTTCAGCATAGATCCATGTAGTAATCACACAATTTGGAAAACACCAAAGTCTGAAGCCAGACCTGCGTACAATAATACCGTCAATTGCACTTGCAGTGACGGCTTTTGTCACGTTATTCACTTGTAAGCACTTCAATCTGTAACCTTGATTACTCTTTGCCTTAAGCCAAAGATATACTTTTATGGTACTATTGCTAGATCATTATATATAATATCATGCCCTACTACAATTTGGTGATTGCATCACCAAAAATAATAAGTAATAGGTATGATTTTACTAATGATAAACATGTGTTTTCAATTAAGATGGTTAATTAGCGTGGGTCTTATGATGATACCGACTACCAGGCGGAGGAAAGGGGAGCGAGAATTTTGTTTTTCCTTTTTAAAATTTTGTAAACATTTTTATTTTCTAGTTGGCCCACTGAAATATATATATATATATATAGGTTACTAAGTAAGTGTTTTTTTATGTAAGTATTTTTTTTAGTCGTTAAATCATCATCTAATAGTAACCCAACGGTTATAATAAAATACATGAAAAACGTGTATTATTAATACTATTTTTTTCTTATATTTTACTATAAAAAATATGCATGATAAATTTTTATTCGCCAAATTGATAGTTAAAAATAATACCTATTGAATTGGTACTCGTATATATATATATACATATATAAATATATAATTATGACTTAACTATTAAATTTGGAATTGCCACCTTTACTCGCTCAAAGTTCATTTATTATTCATTTATTCACTTTTCATATGGATTCTAAATCTTCTTTTCTCCAATAAAAATAGAAAAGTGAAGAAAATTCCTTTGTCGGAAATCCCGTAAGAAATTGGATACCAAAAAAATAAAATTTTGTTTCATAGAAATCCTTCGTTATTTACTTTATAATGTATTTTATTATCATTTGGATCGTACTATTACAAAATTTTAGTTAGGATTTTGCATTATTATTGTTATGTTTTAAAAATCACCTTTACTTCTAATACAAATAAATTGTGACTTCGCCGCCGTGCTTAGGGACTGACCCACATAAAGGTCACACCAATTTATATTTGTGACACATTAATTAAGCGCATGCGTTTGTCCGTGGTATTTCTCATTAAAAATATATTAGGGGAAATTAGATAATATATGGTATTTTAGAAAAAGAAAATTGAAATATGCGGTGGTTTTGTATTTTTTAAGGTACGGTATGATTTTTATTAGAAAAATATTATTTTCTAAAAAATATTTAAAAAAATACTATTTTTTAAAACAGTAACTAGTTTTTGGTAACCAGTTTTCAAAAATTGATAACTAGTAACTAAAGATATTTATAATTGGTATATAACTGATAACCAGTAACCAATTTTCAGAAATTGGTAATCAGTAATTATTTTAAAAATGATATTTTTTTAAAGATTTTTTTAAAAGTGATATTTTCCTAATAAAAACTATACAAAAATTGGTCAAAAGCCTGACTTCTATAGTTTTGTAATTTTTTTTCTATTTTTATAGGTATAAGTGTTAGAAATCCTATATATCATCGTTATTATCATTAATTAATAACTAAATATAAATATTATTGTCGATTAGTTAATTAATTGCTACATATACAAAGTCAAATTTGATTTAACTATCATACTAATGCCAAGGTGATAAGGCACTCACTCTATCAACCAAGAAAGTTTTCTAGTTTAGCCAATTAGGACTTAGCTGAATTAGTTTAAGATTCATAAGAATGTGTGTGAGTGTGTACGAGGAGAATGATTTGAAACCCAATTAAGTCAATTTACATATATATTTATAACAAAAAATTTAAAAAGAACAATAAAAAAATCAAATTTGGTTTATAGGAAAAAGAAATAAAGGTTAATAACATTTAATAGTCCTTAAATTATACCTATTGTACTATTTTGGTTCTTGGATTTTTAACTTGTATAATAATGCTCTTGAATTATGTAATTGTTATAATAATGACTCTTTTATAGCAAGCTATTAAATATTTAACAAGAAAAAGTCATTATAAAGCACACAATATTTTGGTAACTAGGTTCAAGAATGAGACTCCGAATTTTTAATTTATATAGTAGATTACCAAGACTCGTAAAATTATTACAACAATGACCTTTTTTTTTTTTTCAAAAAGTGTCAAATTTTTAACAAAAATGAGTTATACGTAAAACACACAGTTTAGTAACTATGTCTTAAATGAGATTTTGACTTATCAAACTAAATAATACCTAATTGTCTACTTTATTCGTAACTATTTTCTGTTAAAAAATTAACTATTTGTGATAACAAAAACTAACTATTTATGATAACAAAAATTCCGGATTATTACAATAAAGGCTTTTTATTACCAAAACCCCCTGAACTCGGAATAATTCATTAAAATTAATATTGAACTCAATAACAAAACCTCCTGAACTTAGAACAATTTAGTAAAATTAATTTTGAACTCAATTTTTTTAAAGAAAACCCCCTGAAGTCCTCTAATATTAGAGCAAAACCCCTTGAAGTCCCTTAATATTAGTTTTATTAGAAAAAAAAATGTTTATGTTAGTTTTTTTTTACTATTAAGTCTTTATTATCTTATTTGTGATTTTTTGGTCCTTATTATTATATTTTTATTTCACGCTAATTCATTTTAATCTTATCTATTAAAAATAGTTGTTAATTAGTACTTTCCTAAAAGGTGCTCATCTCAATAGGGATAAATTTAGAAATAAAGGGAAATTATTATTTAAAATAATAAAATAAGAGTTAGGGATATTGTTTTCGTTCAAGAAGAAAGTAAAAAATTAGAAAATTTTTTTAAGTTCTAATATGGATCTACTTTGGTCAAGTTAGAGGAGAGATATATATTTTGTTTTGCCCATTTATAGAGGACATGTGTCCAAAAAAAAGAACATATTCTCTATAAATTAGGCAAAATAAAATGCATATCTTGTAGCATTTTTTTTATTGGCACCTATATAGGTACTTTTTTATCACTTTTATAAGGACTTTTAAATTAGCAGAGTTATTTTTGACAAAATAGTAAAAAAAAGAACCATAACAAAAGGAAAAAATAGGATGAAAAATGGTATAGTTAGTTCCATAAATCCTGATTTAAATGTAAACAAAAAAAAAAAGATATATACCTATCTTCTAGAGATTAGATCCATATTGGAACCCAATAAATTTCTTACTTCCGTTTTGAATGAAAATGATAATCTCAACTCTTTTTTTTTATTTTATTTTTTTAAAATAATATTTTCTCTTTATTTCCAATCTTATCTATGTTGAGATGATCTCATTTTGGGCAAGCGCTAATTAACAATAGTTTTGGATAGAAACAATTAAAAGAGATTAATATGAAATAAAAATATAATAATGAAGACATAAAAGCCACAAATAAGATAACAAGGACTTAACAGTAAAAAAAAACTAACATAAATATTTTTTTCTAGCAAAACTAATATTAAGAGACTTTAAGGAGTTTTTTTTCTAAAAAATTGAGTTCAAAGCTAATTTTACTAAATTGTTCTAAGTTCAAGAGATTTTGTTCTAAAAAATTGAGTTCATGATTAATTTTACTGAATTATTCTGAGTTCAAGAGATTTTGGTAATAAAAAACCCTACTATATAAGTTGAAAATTTAAGAACTAAAATAATACAAGTAGTATAATTCACGGACCATTACTATAATTAGTATAATTTACTTAAGTCTCATTTAAGGACTCACACATTCACTTATTAATGAATGAAGTAAGAAGAAAGTCTCAATTTGGTCTTTAAACTTTAAATTGTACTGTATTACTCCTTAAATTATTAAAAAAGTGTTATTTTAGTCCTTTTTTGTTTAAAATGATATATAATGAGTACATAAGTTATATTTCTCTTTCTAGATAGTTCTACATTGCATTATTGTCTAATGTGTAATTAATTTTTATTTAACTAATTATTTTTAAACTACTTCAATTCATATTCTAATTTCTCTATAGTATTAGACTATGTTTCTACATATGAAATAAGTACAACAAAATAGCAAAAATGTATTTTATGCTCATTTTATTAAGAATAAAACGAAATATACAACTAAACTGACTAAAATAATTTTTTTTATATAGTTTAAGAATTAAAATGATACAGTCTAAAGTTTATGAACCTAAGTGAGATTTTTGTTATAGTTTAGCTCACCAAAGTCATTTATCCAACTTTTTAAAATAAAAGGTTTACAAGGCAAGGGCGCTGCTTTCTCCTCCTCTTTTTTTTATTTTTTTGGAATGAAGATAATATTTCCATTTCATACTGCAGATTTCTGAAAGGGCAGGACCTTGCGGGGGTGCTACCTCCATCTCTTGCTAAGTTACCATACCTCGCAGAAGCGTAAGAAAATTTCACTTAGCTAACTTGTTCATCATCAACCATCTCCTTGCCCAGAAATTTGAAATTGGTTCCTCCAAATACTAATTACGTGTAACACTAAATGTCTATTTATGTTGATAGTGATTTTACAAAGAACTACCTCAGTGGTAACATACCAAAGGAATGGACTTCTATGAAACACTTGACGTACCTGTAAACAATTCCTGAACTTTGCTAATTTTGATGGTCATTAGCCAAATTAATGCCCCAATTGGTTGAATTAACAGAACCCAGTGCCCAAATGCAGGTCACTCACTGTGAACAACTTAACTGGACCAATTCCAGGCTACTTGGGAAGCATTAGGAGTCTAATATATGTGTATGTCAATAATATATATATATATATATATATATATATATATATATATATTGTAAAGACAATTACTGTAATTATTATTATTATTTCATTCTCATTTGGGTTTTCTTAGTTTTAATGTAATAATGAATAAAGACGCAACACTTTCAGGAGCTTAGAGAACAACATGTTCTCTGGAACCATTCCCCAAGAGCTGGGGAATTTGGTTAACTTGGTCAATCTGTAAGTTACTTCCCTTTATTTCCTTTAAGGCTTTTTTTCCCCCCTATATTATTGTATGTCTAGTTCATATAGAGTAGCATTTAACCCTTAATGGTGAGTGCAGGATTCTTAGCACTAACAATCTCACTGGAACTTTGCCTGTGGCTCTCTCTAAACTGACCAACTTGACAGAACTGTATACTTCTTGAACTCTTTCATTTCTAGAACAAATTTTATGCCCATCCCACCTCATTCTTGTTTCGGTTTTGTGACACATGCAGTAGAGTTAGTAGCAATAACTTCAGGGGAAAATTACCCAATATTTTCCATTATTGGCCAAGTCTTGATAAATTGTGAGTGTAATTCCTTACATGCATTGTATATCTATTCAAGGCATAGTTAACGTGTTAATGATCTTTATCGATTGTTTCTTTAACAGAGAAATCCAAGGTATAGTTAATGTGTTAATGATCTTTATCCATTGCTTATTTAACAGAGAAATCCAAGGTAGCGGTTTCGAAGGCCCTATTCCTTCTAGTATATCTGCCCTGAATAAATTAACACAACTGTGAGTTCTCTTTATTCTTGCTTAAATGCACCTTTCTTTTTTAAATCTCAAGGTCCTTTCTAGGTGAGCAGATTTGTTTTCGGTAGCTAATCACAAATCGTGATTCATTTGATGCAGAAGGATTAGTGATTTAAATGGAGAGGGTTCAGAATTTCCTCGCTTGGAGACTATGACAAACTTGTCAAGATTGTAAGTCATTAAAGTGTTTGGTAATTAGTGCTATTGTATAAGAGAGATACAACGCCAATAATTAATACTTTTCCTAATATGGAAGTTATAAATCTATGTGACAGGATGTTGAGGAGTTGTAACCTTTCTGGACAAATCCCTGATTACATTTCTCATTTTGAAAAACTCCAAAAGTTGTAATATCCTATTCCTGTCACCCCCTCTCTGCCATCAGATATTCACGTTCTCCTTCTTCAAATGCAACGCCAATAATTTTATAAAGTTCAAACTACGAACATGCCTTTTATGCTCTTGTTGCTTTTCCTTTTCTTTTGGGGCGTGCTACAGAGACCTCAGCTTCAACAGATTGAAGGGAAATATTCCAAATTTGGAAGGTCTACTGAAATTGGAGGACATGTAAGTATAGATATTAGCATAAAATTCTGAAGCATGGGGACTCTACGTATACATATTTGTAGTACTGTACTTATGTAAGCACATACTAGTATTGAATGCCATAATTTAGAGGTAACTAGCTAGTTTTGAAATATACTACTCCACCCTTCAAGAGTGAAAATATGGTTTTGACAAAGTATATCGAAGACTAGTAAATATGGTTTTGTAAACGTCTTTTACAACTTCATAAATTTTTGGTTATTCTGTATAGAGGTTTTGGAAAGTCATGATACAGGAAGAGTTTGATCAATAAGGTTTCGATGTTTAATGGACTACAGGTATCTAACAAGCAACTTGCTCAATGGAGTTATTCCTAAATGGATAAAAGAGAGAGAACCCAAATAGTATGTTCCCGATCTTAAACTCTGCATCAAAGTTTTATTAGATTTGTTCTTTTTTTCAGCTTCTGCTGTGTTTTGGATATGAAGAATCATACTTATTTAATTCCTAGTTTGAGGTAGTGCAGTAAGGTGTATTCATAATCTTATACCTGGTGAAAGATTATGCACATGTGTGTGAAGCTGGATACAAGTTCATATTAGTAAATTAATGACAAATAGAGTTTGCACTTCTTGAAACAGCGCAGTGAAGCTTCTATTAATCACTTTCTTTCTCTTTCTAGACACTGAAATGACTTCATTATTAGACATATTCCATTTTTCTCAGTGAATATTTCTAGCAAACCAAGATAAAGAAATATATAAAGGAAGTTTATATTTATATGCAGCCAAATAGATCTTTCCTATAACAATTTTTCAGAGAGTTCTCTGCCAGATGGTTGCAAAGACTCACTGTAAGCAGATTCTCTTCCTTAATGTCATCCTACTTGTTCTACTCTCCCTTAAGTTGTTAATTACTTTGAGATCAACATGGTTGCCTGTTCATCAGGAATTTGTTCAGAAGCTTTTCTTCAAAAGACAACTCGTAAGCTTCTAATTGAACTTTTTAAGAAAAATGTACGACTTTATATTGCCTCCAACTTTTGATTTACATAAGTTGATGTTTCTCTTCTATGTCGCAAGATTAATTTCGAAGTGTCCCGATGTCAATCCGTATTGTTCACGAGGTAAATTTATAAGTCTTGACATCAAAATACGAACTAAATGTATCCTTTAAACTATCTCCCTTGATTGTTTCCTAAAAGAATTCGGTGTTAACTTGGCACATGACAGCAAAGTAAAAGACCTGAATTTTAATTACTAACTAGAAAGTTTGGTTTTATTAATATAACGGAGATTTGATTTTATTTGATAATTAAGGTGTCATTTTGGATTTTTTTTGAATAGATATGTACTTACTGCATATAAATTGTGGGGGGCCAAAAACTACCATTGGAGGCATCACATATGAAGCAGATCAAGATCCTGGCGGTGAAGCGAAATTCGTATCTGTGGAAGATGGTAGATGGGGAACTAGTACAACTGGAGAGTTCTGGGACATAAGCCATAACGTCTCAAACAAATATATAGCAGAAAATTCATCCATACTGAGAATGAATGACTCGGCGTTGTACACTAGCGCTCGACTATCTGCTCTTTCTTTGACTTATTTTGCGCGTTGCCTTGCAAATGGAAACTACACCGTGAAACTTCACTTTGCAGAGATTGTAATTAGAGACAATAGATCTTTCTACTGTCTTGGAAGGCGAATATTTGATGTTTATATTCAGGTAGTCAATCTGAACTTACTTTATATGCTATAGAGAAGTAATTGAATAAACAAAGCTTGGTGCAGGACAAGTTGGAGTTGAAGGACTTTGACATTGCAAAAGAGGCACAAGGGGTTGATAAGGTTTTAATTAAGAAATTTGGCAAAGTAAAGGTCGAGAATAAAATTCTAGAGATCCGATTTCATTGGTCTGGGAAAGGAACAACAGCTGCCCCATTTAGAGGGACTTACGGTCCTCTTATATCAGCTATATCTATTGATTCTGGTAATTTCTACACGAGTTTTGTAAAGTATTCACATAAATGGCCTTGAGATAAAAAAAAAAATTCGTTACGTTCCTCATTCTTTCGTGTGAACTTGTTTGAGAACTACTAAAACCCATTTTCTGTATTGAAGTAGATTGGAGAGTAACAGATGCTAAACAATGTGGTTTGAGTGATAGTTGACATTAAAGGGTAAAGTTTTCTAAAAGGCAAAAATAAAAAATCAAGATCAGTTTACAACTTGGTGACATACATCTTTTCCATCTTACTTTTCTACTGAGAACATCCTAAAAGACATTCATGATTACTCCCATCTACAGGTAATGAGACACTTGAGTCTGGTAAATTGTGGGAGTGGATTTTATATTGAACATTATTAACTAATCTTCTCTTGTGTAGAATTCAAGCATCCTGGCAGTGGCAAAACAAAGATCTTTATCGAGGTTGCTGCGGCCATTTTGGTGTTATGCCTTATATTCACAATTTTTGGCATTCTTTGGTGGAAAGGCTTCTTTGGAAGAACCGCGTCAAGAGAAAATGGTGTAACTAATACACTTCAAATTACTAATACTTGAAAGTCATTCATTTAGCCAAGAAATTGGCAAGTTTCAAGATGAGGTGCTACGTGCTAACCTCTTTCCTTGAACAGAACTCAAAGGCTTGGACCTACAAACTGGTTTTTTCACCTTCAGGCAAATTAAAGCTGCTACCAGTAACTTTGATCCCACAAACAAGATTGGGGAAGGTGGTTTTGGATCTGTTTACAAGGTGTCATAGTACATAAAACTATCAATTTATTTTCTATTAGCTTTCTTTTTTTCTTTTTCTGTTTGGTTTAATAATTTATTTCTTATTGATACATAATTTACACATGACCAAAGATAAAATTGAACGCATTTAAATGCAGGGTATCTTACTGGATGGTAGTATAATAGCAGTTAAGCAACTTTCGTCGAAATCAAAGCAAGGGAATCGCGAGTTTGTGAATGAAATAGGCAAGGGAATCGCGAGTTTGTGAATGAAATAGGCATGATTTCAGGTTTACAACATCCAAATCTTGTTAGACTATACGGATGTTGCATTGAAGAAAACCAATTGTTGTTGGTGTATGAATACATGGAAAACAATAGTCTTGCTCGAGCTTTGTTTGGTAAGCTCAATGATTCCTCCTGCAGTTTATGATTTTCAATATCATAAGAGTAAAAATGAATAAATGAGAGATGAGTAACATCTGTATTTTTCAATGAATTATTTGATTTCATTTATCTTGACTTGACTGCAGGTCCAGAGGATGGCAGATTGACATTGGCTTGGCCTACTAGGCAAAAAATATGTGTAGGCATAGCAAAAGGCCTGGCTTTTTTACATGAGGAATCAACACTGAGAGTTGTGCACAGAGACATCAAAACTACAAATATACTACTTGACAAGGACCTTAACCCTAAGATCTCAGACTTTGGTTTAGCCAAGCTTGACGAAGAGGAGAACACCCATATTAGCACAAGAATTGCTGGAACCATGTAAGTTACTGTGTCTGTATCTAATGACTCATATCCTCTTATATGTGACGGCCAAATCGTTTGCTAGAGAATAACAATGTGTATCATGCAGTGGATACATGGCACCAGAATATGCATTATGGGGTTACTTAACCTGTAAAGCAGATGTTTTCAGCTTTGGTGTTGTTGCACTGGAAATTGTTGCTGGGAAGAGTAACATGAAATATCGGCCAAATGAAAATTACGTGTGCCTTGTTGATTGGGTAAGATGGATCCTCATTTAAATATTTTAATATGTACATCTAGAAGAGCAAAAGTATGCACCGCTTCGTGGTGGCTTGATCTTTCAACTTCTGGCTCGTCTTGCTCTGAGGGTCATTAGACTACAAGCAAATTGGACCCAAGTCTGAGCAAGTCGTTTAGCCATTTGTTTCAATATGGTTAAACGCTAGTCTTTAGATATCACATATGGATAGTCATACACCCTTGTTAAAAATAGTAACGGTTCTTTTTTTTTTTCCTTCTGTTTTAGATATGGACACAAATTGTTTTAGATTTTCCTAGTAATGCCAAAGCAGACTTCAAAAATATCATTCTTGTGAACACTATAGCATCAGTTTGCAAGAAAAAAGAACTAGTGTTTTTTACTTGGGAGAATTCTAATTTCAAAACTCTACTATCTTATCAGGCCCTTGTTTTACAACAAAAAGGGAATTTAATGGAGCTGGTGGACTCAAACTTGGGGTCTGATTTTGACAAAGAAGAGGCGATTAGAATGATCAAAATAGCCATATTATGCACAAATCAATCGCCAGCGCTTAGGCCTATCATGTCTTCTGTAGTGAGCATGCTAGAAGGCCGAACCGCTGTTCATGATCTAATCATGGATCCAAGCATTTATGGTGATGAACTAAGATTCTCAGCCTTAAGGGATCAGTTTAATCAAATCTCGCAACAGAGGAAAACTGAATCTCAGAGCCTCATCTATTCATCGGATGCAACGCGTTCTGAGCATGACCTCTATGAGGTCAGAGCTGACTCCGTAACCATTTCTAGTCATGATCTCTATCAGATCAATCATGATTCCCTGAACAACAGCACCATTTCTTCCTTGACATCAAATCGTAGTTCTTGAAGCATAACTTCACGTTGAAATAGACTTCTCTAGTACCATTGGAGGAGCTTCATTTGAACTGAACATGTAGGAATAAAGTTCATAAGCTTTGGTTGTAGACAAGACAATACTCATATTATATTGTTCTTCTCCACGTGTATGCCGAGGAATAATATTGTTCTGTTGGTTGGTTAGGCCAATTATATAGAGTATATACTATAAGTCTCCTAAGTACTTGTAAAATCTTTGTTCATGGTCAGTAATTAAGCAATTTCTCTGACTAGTTATAAATAATGGAGTTAATAGAGATCCTTTTTTCTTCACCAGAAGGGCTAATATCAATGTCATGAGTACTTCCCCTTCGGAGAATCATTACTTAAATCTTATTTTTGTTTCCTATCAGTAAAAGATCAAAAATATTTTCTACTATGATGAACAATGCTATATATTCCTCTCTCTCTCTTTTTGGGGGAAAGAATTTTATGTCCAATTTCTCGTCTTATTCCCATATCAAATACATGAGATCTCTAAGACTTAGGTAAGAAACGCTTAATAAACGGTACTTGAATTATTTGACAATTAAGTTTTCAAAATTTCAATGGTAATAATTAAATTTTTAAATTTTTCTATTTATAGTGATTTTGTAGTTGGATTGTCTCAATCATAACCTAATGTTAAATTTTTGACGAAAAACACATATAAGGAGTTTTGTAACAATTGAAAGAGTATTAAAAAGAAATAAACTTAATAGAATTATTTGTAGAGAATGAAATATTATTCTTTATATTTTTTAGGAATTTTGAAGTTGCAAATTTAAGGAGAAAAAAAAAATTGTGATTGTTTATTTTTATACTTAAAATTCTTAAATTTGTTTTTAAATACACTTTTAAATAATATAATGTGTGTTTTTAATAAAAAAAAATTTAATAATAAATTATAATTTAAATAGTTTAAAAACTAAAATATTACTAATAGAAAAATTTATTGAAATTTAAAGACTTGGGCTATTTGTGCCATTAGCCCTGTTATTTAATTTGGGCGCACAACTCACAACTAAGACCTGCATGTGAAGTCTAAACAGATAATGATAAAAAAAGTCAAAAAAATTATTCTGTCGGTAGGAACACAAAAGAATCCATCTATTGCTGCGATCTTAACAGTAACAATGGACAATATAATATTAATTCAGAGTTGGGAAACCCGTTTGCTCATTCAAGAACATTTAAAACAGCATAAATAAAAATAGAAAACATTTACTTCTTTTTGGAATTTTCTTTCATAATTTCAAATCAATAGTTGTTCTTATTAAATAGATTATTTTTCAGACACTCTCATATGGAAACTAAAAAACAGAAAAGGACTAATTTTATCATTCTTAGACAAAAGGTACTGAAACAGCACAGTAAGATGCTAAGCAAAGCGACCAAAACGATAAACAAAACATACATGTGAACTATTAAGTCAAAGTCATACATTTCAGCCAAAAAAATCAAAGTCTACTTAATTACTAAACTAAGATGTAAACCAATCATTTTTTTGTTTTGAATTCGAAAGCAAAGTCCCTTTCGCCGATTATTGGTTGTCAAAGTAGTATTTTTTCTTTTGTATTTATTGCTACGTTATTAATATTATTTCTCTTTTTTATTTTTTTATTATAAAAATATATACATAACAATTTTTTATTAAATTGATATTTATGCGATAAAAAAATAATAATACTGGCCTATACTTATATTGTATATATATAGAGCCAAGCTAGTGAAGCGAGGTTTCAACTGAGGATAAATCAAGACAAATGCGAAAAATGGCAGCAATGCCAAAACCAAAACTCGGTCTTATGAAGCAGCTCGTGATGGTATTGCTATGTCTCTTCTTAGGAGGACTACCCCAAGTTAACGCTCAAACCGGTATTCTTCCCCATGATGAAGGTAATATCTCTTCTTCTGTATATATACTCTGAATTTTTGCCCTATACTATACATATACATATATTAAAACAAACATGAAGACTCAAAAAAAGTCTGGAGAGATCGATGAAAATATCACCTTTTTTTGTGGTGGTTTGATAGAATTATCTATATCTAGAGTAAGTTACACCAATATCTCCGGGAGAGTACTCGTGAGACATGATTTTTAACCTTTTTTCTTTTTTATTGATTGATTAAGATTATGACGATCATTTCTAAAATTAGAAGTGAAAGTCAACAATTTAGACAAACGATTACTTCTTTTAGAGGCAAGTAAGAACTAGGCTGCTGCAGGTTCATTCAGTCCCTCGAACCAGCTGTTGACTTTTTTTTTTTTAAAAAATAAATATTATAAAATGTGGGTTAGCGGCCTCTCTCTCTTATGGGGGGTCATGCATGAGACTTGCAAGGCGCACTGGGTCACAACACAACTCAGCCCACCTAAAATCCCAATAAATTTACATCCAGCAATCCCTTTTGAGCCTTATTTCACAAGTATCCCCTTTCTTTCTTCTAATTTGAAAATCACCGGTTGTTATGGTACACGTTTCATTTCATATGTAAAATATGCGTGGTGGTACATTTATAATGTAAAATAATTTATAATGTAAAATTTTACATACAGTGTACATTTATAGTGTAAATTCATATGTATAATATATTTTTAAAAAATATGTCAATTTTTAAGTATTATTTTTATTCATAAAATACGTTCAATAATATATATTTCATGTATAAAATACTTATAATACACATTTCTCTAAAGATAAAAATGGCTATTGGTGAAATAAATAAAAATGTGTATTTATGAAACTATGTTCAAGAAGTGGTATTTATGTACTTATCCCTTAAATCCCTGCGTCTTTACTTTCCAGGCCTAAACTCCAAACTTTCCTTTCCCCTCTTTTAAAATAAATAATAAGTAATAAATAAATAAATAAATTGTACCCGCCTTTTTAAATGTATTTAACTTTAATCAAAGTACTTCATAAATACTCACTTCATTTGAACATTGGGTTCTTTTTTTTGTAAGTTTGTAAATTTGATTTTCAATGTGTCCGTAACTGAAATAACGTTGTTTTAGTATTTAAAGTAACTGAAAAAATATTTCTACTTTTTCTTGCTGTAAATTAATTAAAATATATGAGGATGAAAAAGGCCCCAAAATAGCCATTAAATATATTTGAGTCTGAAAGTTGAAACACAACATTCACGTACTAATATGTTAAGTGTTAACATAAGAGAGTGATAAGCAGAGCTTAACGATAGTAAGTCTCACTAAAATAGTCGGTAACTGAAGTAATTTTCACTGATGACAACCTGACACTTAAGTATGATTTTATATATATATATAGATAATTCCAATTAATTTAAACATCATTGCTTAAATTTCAAATTCAATACAACGGTAAACTACAAAAAAAAATATCTTGAAATTTGAGTATTCTATAATTTAAATCTGAAAATTTCCACATCTACAAATTAATACTTTGAGATTCAAACTTTCTAAAAATTAATAGTCTGAATTGACTTTTTGAATGATAAAAAATAATAATATCTTCAAAATTAAAATAAAGATTAATGTAGCTTTAATGGATGATATTATTGTTTTTTCATTATTAAAATTGGTCAAAAACTCAATCTAAGATATTGATTTTCAGAAATTTTTAATTTCGCGATATTATTTTGCAGAATTTAAATTGTAAAATACTTATACTTCAAGATATTTTTTTTTTACGGTTACTTTTTTTTTATTAAAAGAACATGAATATACTACTTGAGAAAAAAGAATGAATAGGTGTACAATAATATGTAAACAATAATATTAGAGATACACAAATTACACCCAAAAAACGCTAATCCTAATCCTCACTGAGATGACACACATGTTCATGTTTTCTAACCGCCTTTATTTTTATAATGTGTATGACATTGAACTAAGCTTCAGTGAATATAGGCAGCAACACCACCCTTCCCATTCATATCACTCTCTTCTTCGGTATGAATTCTCAATAATATAATTTGGTGTAATAATGTTGTGATGACAGTGGAAGCTCTAAGAGAAATAGGAGAACAAGTTGGGAAGAAAGACTGGAACTTCAACGTAAATCCATGCAGCAATGACACAAGCTGGAGAACACCAAAATCCCCCAACAGGCCACTCTTCAACAACACTCTCATTTGCAATTGTTCCTTCACTGGTGGCCTTTGTCACGTTCTTAAATTGTAATACACTCCCACCTCATAATGATCACTCTCACTTATCTTACAATTTCAATCCATAATTTCATGCTTTTTAAATTATGACACAATAAAGAAAATCTCTAAACTTGACATGGGTTTAGTTTAGGATATGGGCTTTTCTTTATTTTTATTTTTTTTCGAAATTTAATAACCAAATGATATGAACATTCTTTTTTTTTTTTTTTCTCTCTTAGAAAACTTGACCCGAATGAGCCTAATTACTACCATTGTTTCGTGATATAGATTTCTCAAAGGGCAGGATCTTGCGGGAGTGCTTCCACCAGCTCTTGCAAAGCTACCATACCTCCAGACAGCGTAAGTGAAGATTTTATACTAATCTGCATTCCATCATTAATAAAAGTTAAATGATAATTCCATCTTTACCTTGTGTTTATTTGTAGTGATTTCACAAGGAACTACCTCAGCGGCAACATACCACGGGAATGGACTTCCATGAAACAGTTGGAATATCTGTAAAGAACTTCAGAACTTGAATTCAAGTGTACTCAATTTTTTTATTATTATTTTGTTAAGTTCGGTAGAACAATTATACCAATGCAGGTCCATTACTGTGAACAACTTATCAGGGCCAGTTCCTGACTATGTTGGAAACATGACTAGTCTGATATATTTGTAAGCTCTATCTCTTTGTGTCAGCCAATTTCATCAATTGTGTAATAATTTGAATATTTCCATTTAGTTTTTCTCTACTTCAAACATGAAATGACAATGTTTTTCAGGAGTATAGAGAACAATTTATTCTCTGGAAATGTTCCTGCTGGGCTTGGAAAACTGATTAACTTGCAGAATCTGTAAGTTTCTTTATTGCTTCTATGCTTTTGTAGTTATTTGATTAGTTAAATCTTTTCTCCGCAAATCGACATTTTCCCATTGGTTAATACAGGATTCTCAGTACTAACAACCTGACAGGAGTTCTGCCTGCAGCTCTCTCCAATCTTACCAATTTGACAGAATTGTTAGTGTTAATAAACTTTGTTACTGATGTATTAAGAAAAGGAATTTGGATTCTTTTCTGTATCTCATTTGGTATTGCATCAAATTTTGATTCGTGCAGTAGAATTAGCAGCAATAACTTCTCGGGGACATTACCCGAATTTATTCAGTACTGGAAAAATCTTCAGAAATTGTAAGAGTAATTGATTCCTGTATTCCACGTCTGTTCAGCTGAAAATCTTCTGGATTTTAGCTTAACTTTTACTCATTGTTTTGACAGAGAAATCCAAGCGAGTGGTCTCGAAGGGCCCATTCCTTCTAGTATATCTGCATTGTATAATTTAACTGAACTGTGAGTTCCTCCTTCTATGCTCATAGTTCTTGAGTTGCATGATTCATTATCAAAATCTAAAGGCCCTTTTCAAGGGACAGAACTATTTTCCAGTAATGATTTATGATGCTACATTTTTGCAGAAGGATTAGTGACTTTAATGGAGAGGGTTCAGGATTTCCTCCCTTGGAGAATATGAAAGGCCTGACAAGATTGTATGTTATTGAAATATTGCAGAGTGATTCACAATTAACAGTGACTCTTCCTAACGTTGAAGTAATTGGTTTATGTCGCAGGATGTTGAGAGGCTGTAATCTCAATGGAACAATCCCTGCGTATATAGCTGGAATGTCAAACCTAAAGATATTGTAACTATCCTGTTCCCCCTCTCCTCCCACCTCTCCAATTCATATGTTCATTCTTCAAAGAAAAAGGAAAAAAGAAAACAATCAAGTTAGGGAACGAAATTTCAAGAACTGATATTCTATTGTTCTTTACTGCAGAGATCTCAGTTTCAATCGATTGGAAGGAAGTATTCCAAATTTTGAAGGTCTAACGTTGTTGGTGACAATGTAAGTGTTGTAATATGTGTCACTGAAATAAATAGTTAAGCATGCTAGCCTTCTATGCATATTTCTGTGGCTATTGGTTATATGCGTTAAGAGAAACATTCATCATAAGCTATAAACACAGTTACAAAAAATATTTCCAGTCTTAGCACTGCAAATATGGATTAGAAGCAGCACGAATTTTGAAACTGTCTTTACTTTGGTTGATATCATGACACTAGTATATTGGACACTGTATATATCAATCCTTGAAAAATGTCGTAAGTTTATAAGTCCCTTGATCTTCTATTTATTGCAGAATAATGCAAAAAATAGTGTTTGCCACACTGTAACTTTCGTGCTTTTTATTAAACAGGTATTTGACAAGCAACCTGCTCAGTGGGCCTATTCCCAATTGGATCAAAGGGAGAGATAGCCAATAGTATGTTCGCCATTTTAAATGTCGAGTTCAAATTATTGGATTTATCTGCATTTTCAGTTTCTATTAATTTTTGAGTATGTACAGATATAATTATAAGATCT
Source organism: Parasponia andersonii (assembly GCA_002914805.1). NCBI lineage: Eukaryota > Viridiplantae > Streptophyta > Magnoliopsida > Rosales > Cannabaceae > Trema > Trema andersonii. The sequence continues at coordinate 172,474 of JXTB01000381.1, forward strand.
ATCACATTGCTTAATCGTTAGACATGAGAATCCTACCACGATTGGTGGTATATCTTGTTATCCTTTTTCCACAAATTCTGTATAGATTTCATTCTGCCATATGCTTGCCGTTTTGCTAGCAGTTTAGTTTTCTTCTGTTCTATGTGACACGAAGGAATAAAAATTTTACCTGTTTCAAGTTCCGTGGTTAAACTTTTTGTTGCTTGATAATTGATGTTTACAAAGATTATATGAGCAGTTGTTCAGAGCTGGAGTTTAGCTCATCTTGGTCTGTACTTGACAAACAGAGCCTATAAATCAAAGAAAATGTGACATGGCTTCTCTTTCTTCTTCCATTATGATATTGATCAGTAAAATTCTAGTATCTGATTGCAACAAGAAAAAAATAATTGATAACTGCTACGATTAAAGTATGTTTTACTAATCATCACTTCAAGATCTACTTTTGGTTGGCAGTCACAAGTATTTATAGCCTAAAGTAATGTTTATTTGCAGCCTAATAGATCTTTCCTATAATAATTTCTCTGAGAGCTCTGTGCCATCTACCTGTCGTGAAACCTTGTAAGAATATTATTCTTTTGTAGCACCAGTTTAGCTGAGCTTTATACTCTTCCCTTCTTTATTTTGCTACTTCTGATACCAACTCGTCCTTTGGTTCATCAGAAATTTGTTCAGAAGCTTTTCCTCACCAAAGAACTCGTAAGCTTCTAATCCCACTCATGAGAAGAGGCAAATATGTTCTTCTTCATCAGCTTTTGAGTTACATAACTTGATGCTTGTTTCTATTATCCCGCAAATCAGATTACTTGCAGAGTGCTTGAAGAACTATCCATGTTCAAGAGGTAATTATATAAATGAGGCGTATGCTTCAAAGCAAAAATTTCTAAGCAATTGCATACTATCTTATATGTTTGCTTAAAATCAGATTATTGGGATTTGCTTCTTCCTGATTATAATTGGTTTTGTCATATATGCTTTCTTTTCTACAGATCAGTATTCCTTGCATATAAATTGTGGTGGAAGAGCAACCACTATTGGCGGCATCACATATGAAAGTGACCAAGACCTAGGAGGTGCAGCAAAATTTGTACCTGTGGGAGATAACAGATGGGGAATTAGCAGTACAGGAGATTTTTGGGATGTAAATACCACCTCAAATGACTACATAGCAAATAATGTATCTTTACTCAGAATGAACGATTCTGAATTGTACACAAACGCACGCCTCTCTCCTCTTTCTCTAACATATTTTGCTCGTTGCTTGGCAAATGGAAATTACACAGTTGAACTTCACTTTTCAGAGATAATATTTAGAGACAATAGATCGTTCTACAGTCTTGGAAGACGAATATTTGATGTTTATATTCAGGTGCTTAATTTGCCTTTTCTTCATTTTATCTATGTGCTACTACTACATTGGCATTTTTTTTCTTATTGGAACAAGATTTCGCAGGAGAAATTGGAGTTAAAGGACTTTGACATCGAAAAAGAGGCACAAGGAGTTGATAAGGTGGTCATTAAGAAATTTAACAAAGTTCAGGTCAAGAATAATATTCTGGAGATTCGATTTCATTGGTCCGGGAAAGGAACAACAGCTGCTCCAAAAAGAGGAACATATGGTCCTCTCATTTCAGCCATCTCTGTGAACTCTGGTCAGTTACAGAAAGTTGTCTTCTTTCGCTGTATGTATCATATCAAATTCTCCATGTATACCTTTCTTTCATATCTGTTTGTTCCAGAAGCTTATCTTCCCTTACTTGTTTAATACTTGTTCAAAGAAAATATGAAAGGACTCACCAGTTTAATAATTGTAGTTTGGAAAAATAAAATTAAAAGAAAAAAGGGATCGATGCACATACTAGTAACTGGACAAAATATTATCGTCCTTCATCCACCTCTTTCAGCTTCCCTTGCAACTTAAAAATGTTATTTTGATTTTATTCATATATATATATAGTGGTATCTTCTAGCACAGTCAAGTAAATCTTCTAGTGAATGTTATTGACCAATTTTTCTCGTGTAGAGTTCAAGCCTCCTGATGACAGTAAAAGAACGATACTTATTGTGGTTGGGGCGATCATATCTGTGTTATGCCTTATTTCTACGATTTTGTGCATTCTTTGGAGGAAAGGCTATTTTGAAGGAAGTCCAACAAGGGAACAAGGTGTTATTGATAAACTCTCTTCCTTTTCTCGACTGCTTTTAATCTTAAGAATTTGTGATTCACTCTAACCTCCTTCTTTGACAGAACTGAGAGGACTGGATATACAAACTGGATTTTTTACCTATAGACAGATTAAAGCGGCTACGAACAACTTTGATCCCAAAAACAAGATCGGGGAAGGCGGTTTTGGATCCGTGTACAAGGTATTATATAGAAGAAAACCAACAAACACATGTATCTCTAATCTTTTTAAATATGAATACTTTTATTTCTTGTGTATACAGAATCTGTCCATCACCAGAGTTAATAGAATGCATTTCAATGCAGGGTATATTACTGGATGGTACTATAATTGCAGTTAAACAACTTTCTTCAAAGTCAAAGCAAGGAAATCGTGAATTTGTAAATGAAATAGGCTTGATCTCCGGTCTACAACATAGAAATCTTGTTAGACTCTACGGATGTTGCATCGAAGGAAATCAACTGTTGTTGGTATATGAATTTATGGAAAACAATAGTCTTGCTTGTGCTTTGTTTGGTAAGCTTAATGATTCTTTATGTAGTTTGTGATTTCTGATTTTGTTAAGAGTCATATACAAAGAATCAATGACAGATGTGCCAAGGAGTTTGATACAATTTCATTCTTGCTAAGCTATTTATTTGATTGCAGGTGCAGAGGATGGTAGGCTGAAACTAGACTGGCCTACGAGACAAAAAATATGCGTAGGCATAGCAAAAGGTTTGGCTTTTTTACATGAGGAATCAGCATTGAGAGTTGTTCATAGAGACATCAAAGCTACAAACATACTACTTGACAGAGACCTTAACCCTAAGATTTCGGACTTTGGCTTGGCTAAGCTCGATGAAGAGGAGAACACCCACATTAGCACAAGAGTTGCTGGAACTATGTGAGATACTTTTGTCCTACCAACTAACTCCTACCTTCATACTTATGGCAGCTGCTAGAGAATGACTATGTTTGTGGTGCAGAGGATACATGGCACCAGAATATGCATTGTGGGGCTACTTAACATATAAGGCCGACATTTACAGCTTCGGTGTTGTTGCATTGGAAATTGTTGCTGGGAAGAATAACATGAAATATCGACCAAATGAGAATTATGTATGCCTTGTGGATTGGGTAAGCTGGATCATAAATCTCCACTGTTATTTCAAAATTTAAAGTAGGTAAACTAGGAGGCTAGGTGGAATTAATCATTGTGTCCTTGTCACTTCTCCATGCAAACTTGATTACACTGCTCCAAATGTCAGACTCGAATTGTAAACTATATTGAAAGGAGTCAAAGTTTGAGAATGATTCATCATAACATGGCCAACTTATCCTAAAAGCAAACTTATATACATTATTATAAACTTGATTCTCTACGGTTGTCAAAATCAAATCTATGATTTCATTTATCAATTCAGAAAATAGTGCTATTTTGCTAGGTCGGGATAACAAATTAAGGATAGGACTTAAAGTTTGATGATAATGTTGATATAATCGTCTGCTTCTAATCTCTTCCTAAGCTGTTTTCAGGCACTTGTTTTACAACAAAAAGGGAATTTGATGGAGCTGGTGGATCCAAACTTGGGGTCTGATTTTAACATGGAAGAGGCAGTTCGAATCATCAAAGTAGCTATATTATGCATAAATCCATCCCCAGCACTTAGACCTACCATGTCTGCAGTGGTGAACATGCTTAGCGGCCGAACACCAGTTCCCGAGTTGATTATGGATCCAACCATTTATGGTGATGAATTACGACTAACAGCCGTAAGAGATCAATTAAACCAGATCTCACAACAGAGGACAACTGAATCTCGAAGCCTTATTGGGTCATCAGATGAAACACAGATTGACTCTTCTGCTACATCTTTTGGAGATGCTTTGTAATGTGTACCACTGCTTACTATAACAATGAAACTTCCGAGTATAGTGACAGAAAATTGTACCTACTGTTCATATACAAAAACTCGAAAACATTCAGAACAAGTTTCTTGCTCGTTAAACATATTAACCCTTTTTTCCTCACACTGATAAAGTAAAAGTACGAGAACAAAAGAGAGTTTTGGCTGTGGAAATGGGCAATCTTTTTCATGCAGTCCATTACTGAGCTTATATGATTAAAATGCACTATACAAAATGTAACGGACATCCGAAAGTTTAGTCTTTCACATTCTGTATTACTAGAAATGTTTTTCTCAGCTACCATAAATAACATACCTTGACCTGGACCTAGCTTGAGTTGTCTAGGCCAACATATCAACTTTCCTTGCCTGACCCTTCTTACTTTTACAGTGTGCATGATTTCTTTTTGTACCGAGTATGGAGAGAGTTACTTGTTCTAAACAAAATTAGAGGTTAGTAATTAAAATACAGAAGAATTTATGAAAATGGTTTAGTGACTACAAAGAATACATGGAAAGAAGTTGACTTTCTTGCTAATTATATGACTGTTAACGGACTTATGAGTGTGCGAACAAATGAATGAGAGAGTACTACACCGCATCCACATATACAAGTTAAGTACCTAGAACTGACCATTACGTGCGAGTGGATTTAGTATGTTGGCATCAAGGTCATTTTCATATTGAAGAATTCCTAATCCTTGTCACCATCATCAATGAATGAAGTAAGCAATGCATATGCACCGTGATGGGTTATGGCCGACGTGGGGGCAAGTGCGAGTGAGAAGTAATGATGCCGAGGACTGGTTCCTTGTATTATGAAGTTGCTTTGAAACAAATGATGGCTCGTTGATGAGGGCACAAATAAGAGAGTACCATAACTTGTTGACGCACTTGAATCGTACTACGTTACTAGAGAGTCGGCAGGCAGCCATGAAAAGGTTACCTCCACTACCCCTTCCGGCATTTTTTTTTTTACCTATGGGTAGGTATTTTTTTTTAGCCGTTGGATCACTATCTAATGGTGATCCAATGGTTATAATAAAGTGCATGAAAAGACGTGCATCATTAATGTTCTTTCTCTCTCTTATTTTTTACAATAAAAAAATGTGCATGCTAAATTTTCATTAACCAAATTGATACTTATGCATAGGTAAAAAAAAAAATACCTGCTGGATTGGTGCCCCTTAAATAAAGAATAAGAATTAAAAAGAAAAAAAAAATGCTCAAATTTCATAAATCCTAGAAGCAAATTACCTTTTATTCTTTAAAGTCACTTAGAAAAATTAAAAACAAGAAACAAGAGAAATTTAGGTAGCTAACTAATATTTTAAATTTGACTAAATAGATATCTATTTTTAAAATTTTATAATTAAATATCCAGATATATATATATATATATTTACACTTGGTAGATATATTTATCTACCAATTTTAGCTACTACACAAAAATATATTAGGTATATAATTTTTTATACTTAGTATATAAAATTTTACACTTGATATATAAATTATATACTTGACATTTTATTATAATATTTGACAAATGAATATTTACTTAAATTAGATTCAAATTTTGGTTATATTTCTATAAGTCTCAGTTAACAAGGAAGCAAGAATTTTGGTTATATTTCTATAAGTCTCAGTTAACAAGGAAGCAAGACGAAAAATAAAGAGACCCGAGAGAAAGGATTTTAGAGAAAGACTCGGTACACAATATTATATATATATGGAAGAAACTCAGATAGTAACTTTTGTAAAAATACCATGATAAATACAAACATCCTCATGATGATGATGATGTGGATATAAAAACACAATTAATAGGTACAAACATTCAATTTATTGTTTTATATAACGAAACATTTATTTTTGCGTGAATCATTTCTATTTTTTCTAACAGAAGTGTTAACTTTTCGTTTTTTTTTTTTCTCAAAAAGGAATAAAACTAAGAAAATAATAGTGAAATAAGAGATAATAATAATAAAAAGAAAGAGTGCTAAATCCCTCGAAATGCCCATGAGATGAAGAATCAAACACAATTATTTTTTTTTTCCTTTTCAAAAACGACTGAAACTAGCAAAAGGAGAGTAAATTAAGGAAGATACATAATAAAAAGAAAATAAGTGTATAAGATCCTTCAAAATGCCCCCTCAATTGACGAATCAAACACAAAATTTGTTTCAATGCTCTAGTACCAAATTAAGTACAATAATACCAAATTATTGAAATAGATGTTATGCACGTTCATGAATATTATTATTGCTCTTTAGATCATTGTTCAAAAACTATTATGTTAGCTGTGAAGGTTAGAGATTAACAGTAAAAGTTGTGAATTTATGAAAATGGGTGTTTTTTTTTTCGAAATTGAAAATGGGTATTTTTTTTTTTAAGACAATGAATGTATAAAGAGATTAGAAATAGGGTGTGTTACTTGTCACATCTCTTTTTTATCTTCGCACCTCTGTTCTAAATAAACCTCTTATAAAATTTTAAAAATTTAATATTTTTTTTTCACACCTTTTCAATGCTTACTAATTCCAAAATTGGTCTTTAAGCAAAAACTAATGAAACTTTTTTTAACCGTTCGTCATTTTGAAAGTTCCATCTTTTTAATTTTCTTTTTTCTTTTCGTAGTCCTCTTCAAGATTAATGAAAATTGATCATACTTGGTATATATATGATGCCACAAAAAAATCTCTCATTTGATATTAAATTAAAGTGTTTCGAGATTTAAGACCTTGTCGATTGGGATTTATGGCTTCCACCCCCCCCCCCCTTTCCCCCCAAATTTCTTTGTAGATGATCATAGGAAAGTAAAAAATTAAAGACCTTGTCAATTAGGACTGAACGATTAGATTTTTTCCCCCTGCTTACTTTTATGAACAGAGTAGTGATTGTAGAACATAGAAACAAAGAAGGAAAAAATAATTCTCTTGGTCATGAAAAATAGAAATATAGGATTTGGATTCTTAGTTCTTCTTTGTTTAGTATTTGTTTCTAATGTTTTTAGTAGAAAAAATCTAGGTATGATATTGTTTATTAATAATTAAAATTACCAATATATCTTTTTTTACTTTTATGTTTGTTTTTCATGTAATTTTAGAAAAGGGTACTTTAGAAATTAAATGTTTTTTAATGAAGAGGGTGGGAGAGTAAAAAAAAAACAGAAAGAGGCAGTAGACCCCACTTTAGAGATATTGTAAGGAATTGAAAGTGAAAAGAAATTGTACGTAAAAAGTATTAACATTGATGGTTTTAGAACTTCCTTAAATGCTAAGGTTAATGTATTAAAAAAAAATGACAACAAACATTAACGATATTAAATCATAGGTTGATCAAGAAATCAATTAAAATAGTATACAAAAACTGTCATGAAATAGTTTGTATTTTGACAATTTCGTCCCAAACTTTAAAATGAACATAAAAACTTAGCTTATTAAGTTCGTTAACATGTTAAGATTAAATATTACAGATATATAGCACATCCAAAACATATGCATAATTGATTATAGTACAAAATTCATATTTAATAATAAGTATTAAAAAAAGGCTGGCTTCGATGTTCTTCAAATATTATATTATTTAATAGCACATCTGCTATTTTTTCCCCTTATTTATTTATTTATTTATTTTGTTTCTCGTTCATGGCTAGAAAAATATATGGAGACCACAGCAGGGAAACTTCATTTAGATCTGGTAAATTTCATTGATCATGTTTAAAAACTTCTAAAATTATTAAAATAAAAATAAAGAGATAAGTTGATTATACTTTCACATAGCAGTTAACAGTGTTTCCCTTAAAAGAAAAAGAAGTTAACAGTGTTAAAAAATTGGGCAATAATAGTATTAAACTAGAGGAGAAATTAGATTAAAGAATCAATTAAATTATATAAAAATAACTACTGATAGGTAAAATAAATAACAAACACTTCAATTTCTTTTTGATAACTAAACACAAACACAAAATCATATTCGTTATATATATATCTAATTATTAAAATTTTTATAACTACTGATAGATAAAAGTCAAAATCAAAATTATTATTGGAGTCTAACTATAACGATAGGAATACTTTCTTTAGCATTAGTTTGGTTCAAATATATAAGTACTTGACTTATTGTTGTAACTACTAAAAGGTAAATGTCAAAATACCTATTGGAGTTAGTTACTATATAATTAAAAATATTCTTTTGTAACAAAAAGAAACATAATATGGGACGAAAAAAGAAATTTCAGTCTTATTATATATAGAGAAGTAAAGAGATTTTTTTGTTAAGAAAATAGAGACACATCGTGAAAGTTTGGTTCAAATGTTTATGGACTTATTAGCAACTTCAAAATCTGGGTTTGCTCTATAAAGGAGGCACCTTTCTGCTATGTCGTTCGTTTTTCTCTTATTTTTTTTAATTTTTTATTATTATTTTTTTTTTCCGGAACAGGCCCTTTTGGTAAAAGGAATTTGAAACATAGGTTCTCCGCATTGGAAAGAGCATGATTATCACTAGACTATGTCTATAACCATGCTATAGTGTTTATTTTTCCATGCGGTTAAATAGTGTATATGCAAAATAGAACTCTGCCATCATTTATTTTATTCTTTAATCTCTAGCCCTATAAAAGATTTTATCTCAATAATATTTTTTATTTTAATTTGTTTAGCTTGAAAATTAGAAATTCAAGGTGAGAAAGTGAAGGTACAAATTTAGGTATTTTTGGAATATAAAAAATCTACAAAGTAAACATAAAATTAATTAAATATCACATTTATGATACAAGAGAAATTGATGTATAACTTTAACAAATATGTTAAAAAGTGTTCCTTCTTTGGAAAATACGAACAAGCCCCAAACGCTTAAAAAGTACGGACGTCGCTATGAAAAATATGATGTCCAATTTTCAGAATACAGCCTAATGTGCATTTGACAAAAAAGATATTAAAGCTAAAAGCTAGGACTTGTTATATAATCTTTTTAATTGTTTATCTCATTTAATCTTTTTCAGTTATTTTTATTATCTTTTTCATGAATTTTTGTTTATTTATTTTTTTCAATTCTTTTTCGGGCATGTTTTTGCCCATTTTGACTTTTTATGTTGCTAATGTCAATTTATATTTTATTTATGTTCTTACTTTTGGATTTAACTTACTATAAAATTTTAAATTCATTATCACACATTTGTTTTTTTTTTTCCAAAAAAATTGAAGTAACATATGTCAAACTTCTAATAAAATTAATTATTAAGCAATTATTTCTTTTATGAAACTCCATTTTCAATTCCTCAAGATCACAAGTATTTTAGTAGGATATTTATGGTAACTTCTTATTAAAAAAAAATCCACTTTCTATTTTTTTCCCTGGATACCATTGATAACATGGTTAGATATCTATGTTTATCTCTTCTTTTTTTCCTTTTTTTTTTTTTTTTTACAATAAGATTCCCAGCTTTCACAATACTACATGTAATTTAGTAAGATATCTATAGTATTTTTTTTATTTAAATTTATCGAGTTACAATGATAACCTTTTAGAATATCTTACATAAACTTGTGATACACCTCTCATAATATATTTTTTTTTCATCAAGGATACATGTGGTTACCTCCTTTGTTATTTTTTATTTTTTGCAATAAGGAACACTCAATTCCTCTTCTAATTTCTCTAATATTATAGATAACTTGATAAGATACCGATGGTAACTTTTTTTTTTTGAAAAAAAAAATTCTCCTAATATCACATGTAACCTGATAAATTACCTATATTAAATTTTTATTTTATGACAATTAGGGAAGCCTCACTCTCGTTCTAATTTTCCTAAATAACGTAAGTAACTAGGTAGGATGCTAATTGTAACATTCTTTTTTCTTTCTCTTTTTTTTTTAAAGAATGCCCAACTCCCCTTTGAATTTATTGAATATCATAGGTGATTGGCAGGATACTTATGACAATATTTTCTTGTTCAATTCCTTCGAATACCATATAAAACTTGATAAGATATCTATAATTTATAAATAAATATTATAATTTTTGGTTATAGGATACCTAATTGCTTGTATCCAAATGAGAGACCGACAATAATTTAGTGGGAGAATGTCACTAAGTCACCAAAATCAATATAGGTGGTTATATTGCGTCCCTTATATTTTCTCCTCTCATCCCTCTTCTAATTAATTAATCATTTATAAAATATCATTTTATAAATTGACTTACATCATATAGTATTAAACAATGAAATTTTATTACCTAGCACACATGATTAGATTTTGATTCTAATAAGGTAAGAATTTATTGATATTTATTAGTTCTTATTTTGCATTTAAAAGAATATGAAATAAATTATTTTACATTAAATTTTGCGTTTAAAGTGTTTTTTTTTTAATTCTTCTGCTTATCTCTTCTTTCTAGTCTCATCATCTATAATGAAGTTTCTTTCCTATTTTTTTAATAGAATAATGAAGCCTTTTGTTATCTTTTCTTTTTTTAAAAAAAAAAAAAACAATGCACAATAATAGCAACTCATAATAATCTTTTTTTTTTTTAAATTGTGAATGCACTTACAAAAACTAGGCTTTATTTTTTTATTTAATTACATGATTGTGAATATATAATTTTCTTAATTTTATATAGCTTTATTTTTTTTTAAAGACAATCGATAATGTTGCTTGTACTCCATTATTATTATTTATATTTATTTTATTTTTAATTCATAATTTATCAAAGAAAATACATTTTTCAGCTAGCGAAAGTCATATTCTATTATTGCCAATTAATCACCAATTATGGAAATAATATATATCAAAACCATAAAAAAGACAACAAAAAAATGGAAAATGAGACAAATATTGGGTTTTTTTTATATTTAAGGAAGTTTCCTAAGGTATTTGCTAATTGGCATTATTGTACTTATAAAATATTTAAGAGGTGCGTGGAAAGAATTTTGAACGTTTAAAATTTATTGAGGGGTCTATTTAGAAAAATAGTAATAAAAGGAAAAATAAAGGCGACAGTAGAGCCACCCAATCAATATTAATACATGGGATCCCATAAGAGCTTGGTACATTGAAAAGTAACTAGATTAAATATCCTTAGTAGCTGACTAAACTGTAGCTGAATAAACTAGAAAGAACACAATTTTAAGATTGAAAAATGAATATAGTAACCAGAATTAATTCCTTTTTTTTTCCATTTTTTTTTTTTAAGATTTATGTGCCAAAAGTAATATGTTTGAATACCACATTATCCATTCCAGTTACTATGGAAAACTATTTGTGTTGCCCCAGATAACTTTTTTTTTTTTTATTTGTTCTTAGTTTTTTATTTTTTTTTATTTGTTCTTAATTATTTCTTAACTTTATCTTAATATTTTGATTTTTACGGTAGTGTAGTTTGAAATAAGAAAGTCAAAACATGATATTAGACAATTAAAGACGCATCAGGCTTGACATAGGGCGTCTGATGAGCGAACATCAGACAATTTTAACAAAAATGAAAAATGGGAAAATTTGATTTTATACGATAAAATTTCAAAAATAAAAATTGAAAAGTTCCGGACTTTAAATTTTTTTTGAAAAAAATCTAAATTTATTTAGAAAATACAACTTTTAAAATTATATAAAAAAAATACCATTTTTTACAAATTGATATATTACTTAAGGCAACCGAATAATTTACTTGAGGTAATAAGTCTGGTTATCTCAAGTAACTCAATTAATTACTCCTAACTTAATTGATTACCTCGAATATCTTTAAAAAATACCAATTTTAGAGAAAATTTGTATTTTTCTGACTATTTTTGAAAGTGCTATGTTTCTAAATAAACCTTTAAAAATGATCTATTCCTAAATAAATCAGATATTTTTTAAAATTTTTAGCTCTTCAAGAATTTTTCAATTTTTTTAGGGCTTTATAGAATATAACTAAAATTTGGGCCTAATTTAAGTAAATATCCCTTTATCAAATGTTATAGCAAAATGTTTGATATATTTGTTTATATACCAAGTATAAAATTTTATATACCAAGTATAGAAAATTATATACCTAGTACATTTCAGTACAGTAACTGAAATTAGTGGATAAATATATCTATTAAGTATAAAAATATATATACTTGAATATTTAACTATAAAATTTTAAAAATAGACATTTACTTAATCAAATTTAAATTATTAGTCATCCATCTAAATTTCTTTTTTTTTTTTTTAGACTTTGGGTTTGTTTTTTCTTTTAAAAGCCCAGTAATGTGCTGAGCGCTCAAACTTTTTCAAGACCATATAAAAATTTAGAGTTTTAAAATTTGTTCGTGTATTTATCTTGAAAATATCCCCACAATGGGGCACCCAGCTTAATTTCTTCTTTTGTTTTTTTTAATGAACTTTGCTCGGAGGTGCTTTTTCTGTGATATGATTAAAGAGAAATTAACCGTGCAAAGATGGTGATAGAATTTGAGAAAATAACGTGAAAAATTATGATAATATAAATCTACGTGTTAAAAATTTTTAATGTCTTTGATAGCACAATTTGCAAGTAAATAGATATGATTGTTTCAATGACTATCATCACGTATTAGATATTCAATATTTTTTGACGTATATGATACTAGCTATTTAATAAGAAACAAATAACATGTTAAAAAATTTTAATGTCTTTGATAGCACAATTTGCAAGTAAATAGATATGATTGTTTCAATGACTATCATCACGTATTAGATATTCAATCACGTATTAGATATTCAATATTTTTTGACGTATATGATACTAGTTATATAATAAGAAACAAACAACAAGATAGTTGCTCTGACACAAATGATTCTAGTTATTTAGTCATAAATATAAATAAACAATATTGAAAATAAATAATTAAAAAATTAAATACTTAACATGTGTGATTTCAACTATTTTGTCAAAAATAAATAAAAATAAAAGTACTAAATTTAACATAAGTGGTTGGCCAGAGTACTTGCATAGAATAATCTTTTAATAGTTGCATATAGCAAATTTAATTTGTCAACAACTTATCCACATAGATTTACAGGAAATTAAAGTATTGAAAATAATATGAGTGGTTGCAAACAGAGTAGTCGTGTTTGCTACAACTCAGCTTGCTAAATAACTCATATTCACAAGTCTGTAAGAATTTAAAATGCAGACTTTAAATATTAGTTATTGTATTAATAAAATTTATATAATTAGTCAATCAGAAACTTGCAAAATATTAAGAACATGAGAAGACAATAAGTGAGTTACTCAATATTCCTAAAATCATCGTCGTCATCAACAACAACGGTAATAATAACAATGGTGCTCTATATATATAGATAGATAACTTAAAAAAAAAAAAAAAAAAAAAAACTTGAAATATGACATTTACGCAATTTTAAGTATGTTTTTTTGTCTTATGCAATATTATACCTCCATATTTTAAATATCTACAAATTTGTACGGAGTAAGAGAGAGAGAGAGCTTAAGCCGTAAAACATAATACTAGTATATTTACAAATATTGATGTTACATGAATTAAATGTGTATGTGAATGGAATAGATGAAAAGTCTGTTCCATTACAAGTGATATATGCCTTATATTGGTTGTCCAAAACAGTGTATGTTCTGTTGACACGTTGCATACTGGAAGTGGCAACATTAAGCTTGATGTGGCAGGGCTTGAGCTAGGTCCTTTTTTTTATTCAATTGACACATCATATTTTCTTAATTGACTATGTATTGCATTATTATCACAATATATTATATTATGACTTAATATTTTAGCTAATAAGTAATTATAAAAATTTCGCCACACCCCAAGATAATATATTTTTTTAGATTTGTCATTGTATATATGATCATAAATTTATGATTTTTGAAGGGCTAACTTGTAACGACCTCTTTATCCTAGTGAAAATTTATTAACTTTTTATTTACAAGGCGTTACTTTTGGAAGATAATCCTATAATTATTTTTCCAAAATCCGGGCCAATTCGAACTTCTTATTTTCTTTAAAACTCTATGGATAGGTGATTTTACTTCCATACATGATCAGTATATACATATATTACACCATGAAACATAGTAAATAGGTACTTAAAAAAACGAATTAAAAATAACTTCATTGAGAAACTGCAAAACATCCCAAAATACACAAACTAGCCCCCTTCCCCACAAGTGGTCAAAATATCCATATGTACAACACCAAGGTTGGGCCTCTACTTCAACTCACAAGCTCATG